>JAHPZR010021989.1:0-7500 GCA_019787425.1 Platygyra sinensis
ATATCAAGACAAATGATTCGTTTCAGTATCAAACTAGAACAACAGAGTGGAATTTTTATAAGAATCTTATACCCTTGACGGATAAAATGGGAGCGGGGGCAGATTTAGTGTGAACTATTACTGGTATAACATCCTTTACACACAAAGTATTTACAATGTAACAAAGCAACTTCTAACATAAAATACCAGCGAAAGCCTGCGGGCACTTTAATTAAGACAGCGAATTCTGATCAACACTGCGAATTTTCCAAATTAAAATAAAAAGTTAATATTAACATTCACAGCTTGAAATTTAGACAGAACAACCTTTAGAAATCAAAATTAGATAATTGAACCAAATAAAACGTCATTACTGAAAAGTAGTTCAGCTGTCTAGCTTCCGTGGAAATTAACATACAGAAGGAAACTCGAAAGGACAAGATAACGAATTATTTATATTTGTCCACTGAATGAAAGTGGTGGAAACGACGTTGCACACGTACAGGTGTACAAAGAATCGGTAATGTACACAGTGGAATATTTAAAATCCTGGTCGTCAACTGAAAAGAGGCCAGTGTTGGTTTTTCTATTATTTTCCAACTAATAAAGAAATGACTGTGCAAAGGCGAATTTTCTCATAACAGAGGTCTAGGCTTTTTGACTTTGCTGAAACTTTCTCAGATAAACCATCCAGCCCTCTTCCGGAAGAAATTCTTAGAGATTGTTTGCCTAAAGTTGTTTTCTATTTTAAGAGAGCAAATAGGTGTTATAACTAAATTGATTTTTTGTTTTGTGCCTTCGCAACTTAATAAAAACACACCAATCCGGTAAAAGCACCGGACACTTCGAGCTTTGAGTTCCTCAGAGAAAGCTCAGACTCTCCAAGTCCCTCCCGACGCTGAAGCGGACAGTCGAACATCGAAAATCAAAGAAGGTAGATAAAATCTGAGTTTGAGTTGAATGACCCATCCGCCTGACTTCCATTTCTGCCTTCTTGGCATGTATCAACTCAGAATATTCCTATACCCTCTGGATGATATGCTAATCCATCGAAGATTTGTAAACAGCTTTGAATTGGCGGATGCACGGTTTTATCTAGGTAAGCAGAGGCTCTGTGATAGAAAACATCACTGACAATAGCCAGGGTTCAAAACCTGCACCGCTCGATCGGAGTCAAAAGCGATAACCATCACCACCAGGCCATAACTCACAATTTGGACTCCATATTGTGAGATTTCTTCGGGATATCTCTTATTTCAATATTTTGTCGACGCTTTTTCCAGCATTTCTTTAAAGCATCTTGAAAACTTGGCATTCTAAAGCTGTACACAAAAGGATTGACCATCGAGTTGACAGACTGTAGAACAACCACAAGCCACACCGCCAGTGGAGAGAAACATGAGCAGAATTCTTTAATTAAAAACATGATGAAAGCGGGCAGCCAAAACACAAGCGATACAGCAATCACTATAAAGAACGTTCTAGACATTCGCAAAGTCTTTTCCGTTGATGCTTGCTTTCGGACGTCTAAATCGTGATCAGGAGCTCTACTCCGTAATCGAGTGCGGATCTTTAGGTAACTTGCAAGGATAATTAACAAGGCAATAAAGAGAGCCGAAGAGTAGGTGGCAGAACAATACAGTTTGGCATTCTGGTATATCCTCACCAACCACAATCCACTCATACACACTCCAATTACCCAGACGATAACGATGCTGTAAACGTAAGCTCGAGTGCTTGTTACACGATGACGAAATGGCCACAGCACGGAATAAACGCGTTCCAGTGAAATAAGAGCAAGGTAAAACACAGACGTAAAGCTGCCAAATACTTGGAATGCCCACCATGGATTTTCAATTTTCTGTTCGTCGTTTCCACCGCTGGCAATGTTGTTAATCGCTAGAACCAGAGCTCCTCCTAGTCCCACAAACAAGTCAGCCACTGCGAGGTTGATCACGAGCAGAAAAGTTCTCTTGAAACGGAGTCTCTGAGTCCAGAAAACAAAAATAGTGAACACGTTTCCAATGATGATCATGGTGACCTCAATTGTAAGGATTACGACAAGCACAATGGCGGTTGTTGAAAGAAGCATGGTTCAGTTTTTCTTGCTTCGTGGATGTGCTTTCGCTCTGCAATTCGTTTTCTTTCTTTCAAACCCCTTTTACAAAGGATTTCACGGGTCTTCTGAGAGAACAACTGAGTAAATATTTTTTTGTTAAACTGACTTTGAAACGATCTCTGGCTTAAATGATTAAAAACTACGAGCTTTCGACTGCCCGAACTGCAGTCTTCGACGGGTAAAATGAATGATAAAAAAATGATGAGAAAATTTGAATAAAAAGCGTGAAGTGAGAAATAATAAAAATTTAAATAATTATGAATGTTTGCTAAGAAGAATGTTGTACTGCCCAGGTAACGGGCAAGAATTGCTATCTGCGTTAGGTGTCACTCTGAGGTGCCACGCTTTTAATGTTTTCTGGTTCTAATAGTGCCTTTGTCAATAATTGACGCGTTTTCAAAATCAATGGCATGGTTGTTGGACCAGATGTAATTAGCAATTCTTTTGGCCGCAGTTTTGGTGTTTCTCGAATGAAATATTTGTTTACAAATAAAATTTTTTTGTCTTCACCCGAGGAGGGTTGTTAATAAATTAATTAATGTGACTTTTGCTCATGGATGAGAAATAATCAATTCAGGACAGGGTGAGTGGTCGTGGGCAATTCTTTCTACCCCCTATTGAGCACATTGCTGTTCACGTGGAGAAGCGGAGTTTGGTGTCATTTTTCAATGTCAAAGAACGTGGAAGGTTTTGCCAATCTCGTCCACTCGCCTTGACCTCATGTTGTCCTATTTGGCCTTGTTTTGTGCTCGTTTTTGTGCCCTCACCTTTACTGGGCTGAACATTTTTATGTAGCCAATGTGGTTAAAGTATTTTTTATAAACGTTTTTTGCATATTACTTACGTGATTCTGTTTATTACAAATAAAAGCGGCTATGGGCTGTTCCCATAGCGAATTTGACCCACATGGTATATGTGCTTCACTTCCCAGTAAACGGAGCTCAGGCAATGCAGTACCTCACACTTTTCGGTAATATAATCGAGGGAAAGACAAATGTTCTTTTCTTCTTTTAGCCAGAGATCGCTTTTAAATTTTAACTATGTTTCATCCCGACTGCGGCCCTTCAATATTTTTAAAATGTTTTTCACACGAGCTAGCTCTGAGGCAGACGGTTTCGACAGGTGGAAGCTTCTCATCGATGAAGTTTGATTAAGACAATGATAATTTCTATATTTATGCAAAAATTAGTTCGTCAATTTGGGAACGGTCAAGATTACAATCTGTTGTCCCATTTGTCACAGCGTGAGCGAGAACTCAAATTTAATACCTCTTACATTTTTACCTTAAAGTATATGATCACGTTTCCATGCATATGTTCGTTTAAGTCATCAAAATTAATTAGGAGAGATCGCATTTAGTGAAGAGTTACTTTATTGGTTAACCAATGTTATTCTTATATTTGCACCACAATTCTTCTTTTTTCATCTCTTTTCTCCGTTTTTAATGGAGTATGCCTTTATATAGGTATGAATTCACATGCTTTTTTTTCGTTTAGCAAGTGCCGCCATTGAGGGACTCTGTAAAGTAAGGAAGCGGACGGCGGATGCGGACGACGGACGGCGGACGGCGGATGGTGGACTATAAAATAAATAATAATAAAATATATAAAAAAATATATAAATAAAAATGAATATAGTAAACTTATTTTTAAAAATGACATAAAACTGAGCCCAACATTTTCTTTCTTATGTCTACAACACCAATATCCAGAGGAAAATTAAAACATAGAAACATTCCGTTTCCGATCGAATCAGTAATCCTTTTTCCGGCTTTCATGTGACGCCATCAATTTCCAAAATTGTAAATTAACAACCTCTTTGAAGTTTCAGTTTCATCAGATATAAGACACTAGAGAAACTTGACGTTTTACAACGCTTAAGCTCGCCATCACAGGGTCCAAGCTAATGCGTTGCGTGGCAACAAATTGGGGACCCGAGAAGGCTCTCGTTCAAGTTTCCCGGTTTTCGCTTATTGAATAGTTCTTGCATTCGCAGAATTATCACTTTCCGTATATTTCTCAGCTCTGAAGTAATAATTTTTCGTTTATATCAAAACAATTTCGGTCGCCCTGCGTCTCCATACAGAGCACTATGAAATTTGGGTGAAACACATTTTTGAGTAACGAGCGAATGAAAAACCGCACCTAAATCTTGGCGAGGTTGTTTATATCGCGAAAAGTGATATCATTTCACTTTTTTTTATTTAAGCACAGAGGTGTTGGGAAAAACTACAGGAAATCAAGTTACTGGCGTCATGTTAAATGTTGTAACGCCGGCTTGAAAGTTGTTACCAGACAAGAAACGACCGACGTTTCAGTCCGGGACGATCTGAAAAACTTTTAACACGTGACACAGTCAACAGACTTGCGCCTAAAGATTTAAATTTAAATCCTGTGATACTAGAACTATCAAAGGAGAAAGAAACTTATACATCGAGCTCCAGAAAGATAAGCTCGATCAGATAATGCAAGAAAAACGTGAGAATTTCTCTGGACAGACGTATAGCTTTCTCGAAGTAACGCTACAGTCCTACAGCGTCTCCGAAGAATAACGTAGGAGGGCAAATATGATACCCCTGACAAGAATCTATCTACTGTACTTGCACACAGTTCTAATCATAGCCGGGCCCGGCGTCACAATTTAGAATGCAAGTTAGCAACACATTCGCAGTCAACATCATATATTTTATTTTGTTCCTCAAAAGCAACCTTGCATACGGCGACCGCCCCTGCAGTACGAGCGGCAGTCAAAATTTAGCTGTCCTACCGAAACGACACGATAACAGCCTTTTCAAGTCTTCGCAGCTAACAAAAATAAAGACAGTGCGTAAGTTGCTTTGGCCTCTACTAGTAGTTAACTTGAGAATTTCGGGTTTAATTTGCCGAGGAACAGCATATTTTGTTCAAAATAACGCAAATATTATCATACCTGGTGATATTCGACGAACTACGTTTATTTTTTAAAGCAAATGAAGAAGCCTAAGTCGTGTATTACACTGTGATAAAACACTCCGGTCATTTGAGAACACTCGAGAAATGTAGAAAACACTCGCCTGCGGCTCGTGTTTTCTACATTTCCCTCGTGTTCTCAAATGACCATCGTGTTCTATCATAGTGTAATACACGGCTTAGGCTTCTTTATTTGTTAATTATCATTCCTTTGTCTACCCATATCTTATATATGGATGTCTCCTTTGGGGAAATAATTATGATAGCGCGTTATCTCTACTCATTCGAATACAGAATAAAGCAGTTTACAATAATAAATGATGTCTCTTTACAAGATTCTATCTATATTCCTCGTTGTGTTAGTTTAGGTTTACTTAAATTTCACCGTCATATTGCTAAACTGTTATCATGCCAGTTTATTGACGAATGAACATATCTGACCTCAGTTTTGCAAAGGTAGAAATATTTAAGACTTGGACGTTTCAAGGACCAAATAAATTCTTCTTATTCTTTCCTGCGTGTGCTCGTATAAACGATGTGTCTCACGTTCACGAATACTTCACTTCTATTTTCCTGGTCTAACGAAAGCAGAAAGCCAAAAGACGGTGATCGAGCGACCACCATGAAGAAGATCTTCATATTCGCAGAGTCTTATCCGTTGACGCTTAACCTGCAGAGGTGTAAGTCATAATAAGGTACTGTGTTCTGCAGTCGCTGGCGAATCGTTGGGGAACTTACACTGATACCCAACCGGATCTAAAGAGCCGAATAGTAGATGAAAGAACCACAGAGTTTGTTTTTGTAGTAAATCTTAAACAACCACACTCCAGGTGCCCAGAAGATAACAATGCTATAAAACGCAAGTTTTAGTGCTGTTGGGATCGAGGGTAGCCTGCGATCGCGGACGTACTTCGGGCTTGTGGCATCCAGCTTGAGCAGAGAACAAGCAACGAGAGAAAGGAAAACGAAGCGTGAGTGAGAACAGCATACACACTATCTTCATGTATAATGTACATCATCAGCAACAACAATGCACTACTACTCATACACAATCCAACCACCAGATAATGCTGATGCTGTTAATGTAAGCTCGAGTACTTGCCCGCGATGACGCAGTGGCCAGAAATCGGCTTGAACGCGTTCCAGCGAAATATGAGCGAGAAACATCAGTGAGGTACTGCTACCAAATATTTGAAACGCCCACCAAGGACCTTTTATTTTTCGTTTCCACCAATGGAAATTGTGGTAGTTGTGAGAACCGAGCTTCTCCTGGTCCTACAAGTTAGTCAGTCACAGCAAGATTGACCGGAAAAAAAAGTTCGTTTCAAAAACGGAGTCTGAGTCCAGAAAAGAAAAATGGTGAATACGTTTCCCATGACGATTACGAAGAGTACAACGGCGGTTGCTGAAATAAGCATGATTGCTTAAGCTTTAATCTTATATGTAGAGAAATGTAGTCTCCTATGAGCAAATAAGGAGGAAGCAGAAATGATCTATTTTCATGCCTATTAGTTTGGATGTTCGCATATTTTTTCACAATAAAGTTCGCGTCCCTGTGGAGCTCAACCGTTAATGCAGTGATATCAAGAAAAATTACTTCAGGTTGAGTCTTTCTGACATTACAGAAACTTCGTTCGTGACATGACTGGTATCTCTTCCCCCTCTGAATGGTGTATTTTAATCTATCTTGGAATTGACCCATTATTAAGTTAGCGGTGCAAAATGAATTTTCACCTAAGTAGACGTAGGCTCTGTGGGCTCTGTGCTTTTCCCAAGAAAACATCGCCGACGATATCCGGGGCTCAAAATGACCTGACTCTAAGGCAACAACCATTAGGTCACCAAGCCATCTCATAAATTGCATTCCGCATTGTGCGGTTTGTTCGATATAGCTCTTAATTCAATATTTTGTCGACGCTTTCTCCTGCATTTCTTCAAAGCGTCTTGAAAAATTGGCATTCTAAAGCTGTACAGAAATGGATTGACCATGGAATTGGCACACAGGAGAACAGTCACAAACCCCACCACAAGTGGAGAGAAACATGAACAGAATTCTTTAATTGTAAACATAACGAAAGCGGGCAGCCAAAATACAAGCGATACGGCGACCACTATAAAGAATGTTCTTGACATTCGCAAAGTCTTTTCTCTTGATGCCTTCTCACGCTCGTCTAAATCATGATCAGGTGCTGTACTCTGCAATCGCCAGCGGATCGTTAGGTAACTTGCACAGATCACCGAGAGGGAAATAAATAGAGCAAAAGAGTAGGTGAGAGAAGCATACATATTGTCATTGAGGTATATCGTCAACAACCACACTCCACCCATAGCCAGTCCAATTATCCATGCGATAACAATGCTGTAAATGTAAACCCGAGTGCTTGTTACACGATGACGAAATGGCCACAGCACGGAATAAACGCGTTCCAGTGAAATAAGAGCGAGAAAAAGCAC
>JAHPZR010021989.1:12500-27626 GCA_019787425.1 Platygyra sinensis
CTTCTCTAGAAACTGTGTTGGGACTAGAGAATGTCACTGGCAGTCCACTTTATTTTTGACAAGCAGTTTAACTTTGAGAGTTGAGTAAATTTGCATTCCTTTTACTAAATTACTATTTAAAGAAACCAAACAATTAAAATTCTTTGACACGGCTTTTTCTATGATTTCGGGCTACGTTCTCACCAAATTCCAGCGTCAAACGTCAAACGAAAGCTCATTGGCTACTTTGGTCACCACTGTACACGATTAAATAGTGTTTTTTTTTCTGGCTAACTTTTGTTTGTATTTTTTATTTCTGTGTTATCGTAAATTATGTTATATTAAGTTGTATCTCGTCTGTAAACAGTGTAAAATAATAAAACTTGAAACTCGTTAAAAACTCGCCGAAAAGGCACTTTAAAAGTGCGCTTTAGTCGCAGAAAGTTTTGTTTTAAGATAGGAGCACAAATGTACTTTAGGTCTTTCTTCCGACGTAATGAGATAAGTAAACCAAAAAGTGTGAAGAGGATGACGCGTTGACCGATAAAAAGAAGGCTCGTTTTACTTACGCATCAATTACAAAGGGTCTCAAATGTAAATATCTTTCGCAACATCTAAATTTCGACCACTCGCGCTGTAAATAATTTTAGTTCATTTGATCTTTATATTTTCAAAATGCCTGAGCTTAAATGTAGATTTACATTCCATCTAATTATACAGATCGAGAAACGCCGCCGAAAACGAGAAAGCGCCTTCGTAACCAACGAAAAGGAAGCCCACGAGATACCGATTGCAATGCTGCTGTTACTGCTTTAAACCTCGAAACTACCAAGAAAGTGATGCCTAGCTCAAAGTTGTCAAACCATCCTTAGTAGAGGAGACTGGTTAGGAAACTCGGCGAGCTTCATCATAACAATATTATATACGAGATTCACTAGTGTTTTTGATTTATCTTTTCGATCAAAATAAAAGGGTATGAGAAAAGGGAGAAACCACTCGTAATGTTTTCTGTTAATTAAAAGCAATGCTCAAAAACCGGCATGGTTAGTTTATTGAACCTTAATGGCTTCAGCTTATAATGAATTTGGGAACTTGAAGAGACAAGAAAAAAAATTTAATTTTTTTAAGCAGTTTTAAAATCAGTATGAATTGAACTTGCTTGCTGCCACAAAAATGTTTCCTATATTCAATTATTCGAGATTGTTTTTCTCAACTCCAGCATCATCTTCACTTTCATCTACAACCGCAGTACAAATATGAATTATTTCAATTATACTTCACATCATTTCACTGCACGGGAAGATATAAACTCAATAAATTGACCCCGCTCCCAATGTGTGACTTCATAGCTCAGTTGGTAAAGCATCCCACTGGTATTCGAGGAGGTCACGATTTCGAATCCCGTCGAAGCCCTGCCCTGATTTTTTTCAGGCTTCTTCTTTCCAATTGCTTAAATTGGAAAATTTACTGCGATGATCACTCTTCACTTTCAAAACAAAGCTTTCTTAACAACAAAATTTCTAGATATTTTTATCCACATGATCAGAATTCCAGAGATTTCAGCAATTGCTTCAATCGGTGAAGAGTTACTTCCATTAGATCACAATGAGCATTTTTCAGCCATGGTACTGATCACCTGTAAACCAGCTTTGAGGCTAATGTAAATAAGAGGGAAACTTTGGACGAACTTGAAAGTCTATATCAGAGCAAGATTAACCTCGGAGGTGAGCTCTTTTAGTTTTTTACTTAAGAATATGTAAAAACAAATTGCTATCTTTTATTTCTTTTTAGGAGGTTTGAAAATATGACTTCTTACATTTTTTTATTACGGTCTTGCCGAAAACGGACTAATCAGCTGGGTGGTCGCCATGTGATCAAATATAGACATTACATGTATGTGGGACATGTCCTATATAATTGTGCGTGCAAGAATGAAGAAGGAGAAGAATTTATCCTGGAATCGAATCCTTCTATTTCACGAAGTTTAAGCATCTCTAACTTTGCACTGTTTCTTTTTTATGGTGATATTTTTTTTCTTCTTCTGGTGATGCTGTATCTCTAGCGAATGAAACAGGTTGTTATAAGTTGTTACTTAAATCTAAAAAAAATTAAAGTGCCTCCAGCTTGAGTTTCCTTCACACTAGAGCTACAATTAATTAGCAATTATTGAATGAAGCTGAGTAGTATATTAAGAATTCTGCAGATCAAGGACGGAAATATTTTGAATGAATATACGATATAGCCTTATGTCACATACTGAAAAAAAACTACGCATATCACGTCACAAATTCACGAAGGTTCACTTGTCCTGATAAAAGCAATGTTCTGTTCCGCTGAAAATGTTTTCACGCGGAGCAGGGTAGGCCATTACAGAAACGTGAGAAGACTGGGAAAAAGTATAATTGTTTTCTGTTTGTTTGAAAAACTAAGATATTCAAATGAAAGACAACTACATTTGAGTCTTTACCACGTATAGAAGTATTTGGAGGAGGAAAATAGCAAAATGGTACCTCTTCAATTATCACTCAAAATAGAGTTTGTATGGATTGGGTAGACAGGCCACAAAATTGTGAGGTTCCCGTTCGATAATTTTCCGTTGTAAACACTTAAACTTGGTTGGGTAGCTTTTCATTCATTGAAAATCCGGCTGAAATTTTTAGATTTCCAATCTAATCAATATAAGAAACTCGCCCCAGTGCTCTCACGTTTCTGCAATGGGCTATTGTAAAGGTTCCCTGCATCTAATAGGGGAATCCTTGTTTACAATATTTGCCTCATTAGCATAAGCAATTCAGTTTCTGATGGAACTACAAATAAATCAGTTCTGAATATTGAAAGATCATAGTATTATTAACTCCGGCAATGAATATGAGCCTGATGTATTGAATACTTTTTGTGCAACACGGGTTTAAAAACTCAAAATTTTACAAAGAATGTATGAGCTCATTAGCGCTTTTGCCACCCAGAAATTTTGCAGTTTTTGAAAGACGATTTCTCCTTGAATATTACACCTAAAGAGCTAAAAATTTCACCATGGATTAAGTTTCACTAGCTCTTTAGCTTCCCGGAGTCAATTTATATCTAACAAGTTTCCTTCTATAAGCAAAGCCGTATGCAAATGAGCAAAAATGTAAACAATGACGTCAGCATGAATCCCCCTATAGAATGAAGTAATAGTAAACCCCTTGAGCCTTCATGTTTATCTTGGCATCACACATTTACATCTATCAAATATTGGTTTCCGCTTTAAGCGAGATCGCTTATTTTATTTTTTCTATCAGGAAAAAACTGGAAAGACTGCTTTTGGTTGATTTTTTCAATTTTTAAACAACGCTCACTGTTTTTGTTGGTAGACAAAAATTGTCGAACCCAAATTTTTACAGAAGCAGTTCCGATAAATCTTGGTCTAAATTGCCAGACTACCTACGAGATAATTATAACATCAATATTTTATGTCTTGGTGTTTTCTGAGCTCAAGCAATAAGGGTATTTCGGCTAATCCACGTAACGTCTTCATATTCTCAAAACGTAACGTTCTTATGGAGATTTGCTTAAGAATTATTCCTGCATATTTGCCATATTTACTTAGAGCCAGCTGTATGTATTTAAACAAAAATGCATTTGAAAACTTATGGAAATGGCAGCAATGACAATCAGCCTTTCCGGTAAATCATTCTGATCGATATGCATGTTCTAAGGTCTTTACAAAAATGCACTCTAAATCGTACTAGTGGCGGCGCGTGCTACAAAGAGAAAAAACATTTAGGAAATTCATACTTGTTAGAAGGCATACTCACATTCTAAACAACAAAGAAAAGAAGCCAGAAGGAGAAGAAAAGCGATCAAAATTAAAGAGTTCAGACTCTTTTAGCAATTCTTGGAATTCGATCTTACCTAATTTAGATGGCTGAGAACATCAACCAGATATGCTAAAAATAAACAGAAATTATGTTGTGACAAATACGACAAAAGATTTTAACCTGAGACATTCTAAAGTAGATGGAGTAATTTTAATATGTTTTTACATAAATAAATAAAAGAGATCATAATATTTATTAAATCTATTTTGAAATCACTGGTTATCCTTGCAATCTGATTGGCTCTCAGGGGTGCGATTTATTCACGAATCGCACTATTTTTTGCTCTAAATCGCACCTTTTCTCAGCCAATGAGAATTGGACAGTAAAACAAAGCAACCAATCAGATTTCAAGGTTAGTTTGATGTAACCAATAAAATTTAGGAAAATGAATGACAAAAAGCCACTGTGTTGCGAATTTTGCAACTACAGGTCAAAACTTTGTCATTGTTGTCTTTTCTTTTTCAAGACAATTGAGGAATTTAATTAATTACAGTTTTTGAATAATGATAACGAGCTCCTTCAGCCTGAAGACCTTCTTTACAAGAAGTTTCCAACATTCAGTGTCCATTTTGACGAATATTTTGGCGTTCTTTCTTCAACATCTGCTCAAGATTCGTGTGATACCGGAGTTCAGCAAAACAAAAACAAACGACAACCACACAACAACAAAATTCATAGCCACCTCAAGAAGGTACATGTTTCCAGGTTCGCGGTAGTTTCAAACGAAGCAATACAAGAGCTCAACTCTATCGCTGTGAATAACCATACGTAGTCTTTTGACCCGCTCCACAAAACAGTGAATGAACGCCATCTTGAAAAATATATCTTGAAACAAACGGCGCCGCACGAACTTGACAAGGTCCCAACAATAAAGTTGTACGCAGAGGTCTCAAAAAGAAGCAGAGATACTAAATAGCCTGAATCCCGTAAAATCATGCAGAGTACCATTGAACGGTATTTAAAAGAGAAAACTATCCAAAGCTGGGCATCGTGTAGTCGAGGGAGTTTCACAACTCAAAAGAAAATTATCCATCGCAGAATTACACCGGTTGCACTCTCAAATTCCTTCTCTAAAGACAACGAGAAGTTGCAGCCTCAACCACAAAAGAAAGGAAGGTCTTTCATCATTGATTCAGGCGAAGAAAATCGAACTTTGATGCATGAAAGCGACTATTTTCGTTCTCACTTCAGAACTACTTGTTTGTTTGTTATGCTTGAATGAGATTTCGTCACATGACATCGTTTGTAAATGAATGTCAAAGCATTTCCGGTTCCGCTATTTCTAACAAACCGGCGCGGCTCGGCTTCGAACAATGCATCAAAATCTAAAATTTAGGCCATAAAATTGTGCGATTTCAAAATGGATTTAATAAAGTGGTAATTGAACTTCGTGTCGTGCAATTTCCATTATAAATTGCACCATTTTTTGCTCTAAATCACATCATTTTTCCAGCCAATGAGGACGTTACACTTCAAACTTGCGGGCTGTCGCGGCGCTTTCGTGAGCGCTTGCGCTACACTGTAGAACTTTCCAGTAACCAAAACTAGCGCGCGCGTACAACTTAATTTAAGTTGGTACGCTGCTCTATTGCATATTTTGATGTAAAAGCGTTTCCGGTTCTGCTTTTTATTTATAAACCATCTCAGTACTGCATCAATAAAATATTTGAATCGACCAAGTCCTGTATTTGGGCGATTTCAAAATGGATGTAATAACACTTGCGGGCTGTCGCGGCGCTCTCGTGAGCGCTTGCGATACAGTAGAACTTTCTAGTAACCAAAAATAGCGCGCGCGCAAAGGTCGCGCGCTGCTCTATTGCGTATTGAAGTAAAAGCGTTTCCGGTTCCGCTTTTTATTTAAAAACCGCCTCAGTTCTGCATCAATAAAATATTTGAATTGGCCAAGTCCTGTATTTGGGCGATTTCAAAATGGATTTAAGGTGGCTCAATAGGGTTATGCAAGATTACGAAGCGCGCGCCAGTGGCCTCAATCGAAAGTTAATATTCTCGTTCTTTTTGCTATTTTCCTAATCAAAGCTACTGAAACATAACAAACAAGGGCCAAAGTTTGCTGTTCAACAGTCACCTCTGATATCAAGGCTTTTAGTCTCAAATTAAAACTACTCAAACATCGCCATTTTTGACGTCTTTTTGGCTTTGATTTCAATTTTCTTCAATTTCCTTCGGTAAAATTTTCCGATATGCTCAAACCGGGTAGAGTCTGGCAAGACGAAACTTTTAAAATCGAAAAAAGTAGGGGTTGTCAAGGTAGTTTTTTCGTTTTTAGCATTTTTGTGTTTTTTTGGCTGAGCGAAAACCTTGTCTTACAAATTTTTCTGATAAATTGAAAGCAAGGAAAGCTATTAAGGAATAAATTCTCTGCCAAATCTTAAGGAATTTCACCGAAGGAAATTCGAGAAATCTGATAAGGATTTTTCTATTTTTCACCTCAATGGCAGTTACGCCATCAGAATAGGAACTCGCCAAGATCGCTATGTGAGCATGCGCGAATTTTCGAACCACGCGGTTTTGTCGATGAGCGACTCGACAATGGCGGTCTCATCAAAATACACACAAGACCTTTCCGTCCAAATCATTTTCTTTACGTTTTCTTTTAAATAGTTTCTCTGTTTCTACTTCTGGGCTGTAATTTGAGCTATATTGTTGACTTGTTCGCTGCTTTGCATGAGCTTGCGTCAGCTAGCGCGCGCACATTACTAAAGCTCGCATCATCGGTGCGCGCGCTCTTAAAACCCTATTGAGCCACCTTAATAAAGTGGTAATTGAACTTCGGGTCGTGCAATTTTGGTCTGAAATCATACTTGTGATTTCAAATCGAACTCGCGCTGCGCGCTCGTTCGATTTTGAAATCACGCGTATGATTTCAGACCAAATTGCACTCCACTCAGTTCAATTACCATTATTAATCACACTCCACTGATGAGAAACTGACAGCTAACGAAAGAATGCTTTCGTTCGTGTTACAAACTCACAAACTTGTACTCGAGATTCATAGTACTCTCAAAAGACGAGGGAAATCGTAGGTAAAATGTCTTTCAAGGAAGCAATTGCAAAAAACAAACTAGAGAGGAAAATTACATCCAGGAAGCAAGAAAACTAAATCATGCTTCTGTCAACAACTGCCATCGCGTTCGTCGTAATCGTTACAATTGAGGTAATCATCATCCTCATGGGAAACGTGTTCACCATTTTTGTTTTCTGGACTCAGAGACTTCGTTTGAAACGAACCTTTCTTCTCCTCATCAACCTTGCTTTGGCTGATTTCTTTGTTGGACTAGGAGAGGCTCTCGTTTTAGCGACCAGCACAATTCCCAACGATGGAAACGAAATATTTGAAACCGAAAGTCCATGGTTGGCACTCCAAGCATTTGGTAGTAGTATGTCCGTGCTTTTTCTCGCTCTTATTTCACTGGAACGCGTTTATTCCGTGCTGTGGCCATTTCGTCATCGTGTGACAAGCACTCGGATTTACATTTACAGCATTGTTATCGCCTGGGTAATTGGACTGGCTATGGGTGGAGTGTGGTTGTTGACGATATACTTCAATGACAATATGTATGCTTCTCTCACCTACTCTTTTGCTCTGTTTATTTCCCTGTCGGTGATCTGTGCAAGTTACCTGACGATCCGCTGGCGATTGCAAAGCACAGCACCTGATCATGATTTAGACGAGCGTGGGAAGGCATCAAGAGAAAAGACTTTGCGAATATCAAGAACATTCTTTATAGTGGTCGCCGTATCGCTTGTATTTTGGCTGCCCGCTTTCGTTATGTTTACAATTAAAGAATTCTGTTCATGTTTCTCTCCACTTGTGGTGGGGTTTGTGACTGTTCTCCTGTGTGCCAATTCCATGGTCAATCCATTTGTGTACAGCTTTAGAATGCCAATTTTTCAAGATGCTTTGAAGAAATGCAGGAGAAAGCGTCGACAAAATATTGAATTAAGAGCTATATCGAACAAACCGCACAATACGGAATGCAATTTATGAGATGGCTTGGTGACCTAATGGTTGTTGCCTTAGAGTCAGGTCATTTTGAGCCCCGGATATCGTCGGCGATGTTTTCTTGGGAAAAGCACTGAGCCCACAGAGCCTACGTCTACTTAGGTGAAAATTCATTTTGCACCGCCAACTTAATAATGGGTCAATTCTGCGATAGATTAAAATACACCATTCAGAGGGAGTAGAGATACCAGTCATGTCACGAACGAAGTTTCTGTAATGTCAGAAAGACTCAACCTGAAGTAATTTTTCTTGATATCACTTCATTAACGGTTGAGCTCTACAGGGACGCCAACTTTATTGTGAAAAAATATGTGAACATCCAAACTAATAGGCATGAAAAATAGATCAATTCTGCTTCCTCCTTATTTGCTCATAGGAGACTACATTTCTCTACATATAAGATTAAAGCTTAAGCAATCATGCTTATTTCAGTAACCGCCGTTGTACTCTTGGTAATCGTCATGGGAAACGTATTCACCATTTTTTCTTTTCTGGACTCAGACTCCATTATTGAAACGAATTTTTTTTTTCTGGTCAATCTTGCTGTGACTGACTAACTTGTAGGACTAGGAGAAGCTCGGTTCTAACAACTACCACAATTTCCATTGGTGGAAACGAAAAATAAAAGGTCCTTGGTGGGCGTTTCAAATATTTGGTAGCAGTACCTCCCTGATGTTTCTCGCTCTCATTTCGCTGGAACGCGTTCACGCCGATTTCTGGCCACTGCGTCATCGCGGGCAGGTACTCGAGCTTACATTTACAGCATCAGCATTATCTGGGTGGTTGGATTGTGTATGAGTAGTAGTGCATTGTTGTTGCTGATGAAGTACATTATACATGTAGATAGTGTGTATGCTGTTCTCACTCACGCTTCGTTTTCCTTTCTCTCGTTGTTTGTTCTCTGCTCAAGCTGGATGCCACAAGCCCGAAGTACGTCCGCGTTCGCAGGCTACCCTCCATCCCAACAACACTAAAACTTACGTTTTATAGCATTGTTATCTTCTGGGTACCTGGAGTGTGTTTGTTTAAGATTTACTACAAAAACAAACTCTGTGGTTCTTTCATGTACTATTCGGCTCTTTAGTCCCCGGTTGGGTATCAGTGTAAGTTACCCAACGATTCGCCAGCGACTGCAGAATGCGGAACCTTATTATGACTTACACCTCTGCAGGTTAAGCGTCAACGGATAAGGCTCTGCGAATATGAAAGATCTTCTTCTTGGTGGTCGTTCGATCACCCGTCTTTTGGCTTTCTGCTTTCGTTAGACCAGGAAAATAGAAGTGAAGTATTTCATGAACGTGAGACACATCGTTTATACGAGCACACGCAGGAAAGAATAAGAAGAATTTATTCGGTCCTTGAAACGTCCAAGTCTTAAATACAACAACAACAACATCTTTATTTCTTGCATTAAATATACAAATATCACACCACCTGCAAATAGCAAGGCTAATCGAGGCAGGTGGTGTGTGGACGGCTTAAGATTTATACGATAGTTGAAATGAAAAAAAAAAGTACCATATTTGTAATAAAAAGGGTCAGTCACGAGAGAAATTGAGATAAGAAAATCGAGGCAGCTATTTAGATAAGCGGGGGCTAATATTTTTTAAAATCAGAGATTATCGTGTTTAGGTCAGCATAACTATCCTGAACTTCAAATATTTTCAACAGATTTGCATGAACTTTTTCCTTAAAGAGAGATTTTGAGACCTTTGCAAAACTGAGGTCAGATATGTTCATTCGTCAATAAACTGGCATGATAACAGTTTAACAATATGACGGCGAAATTTAAGTAAACCTAAACTAACACAACGAGGAGTATAGATAGAATCTTGTAAAGAAACATCATTTATTATTGTAACTGCTTTATTCTGTATTCATAATTTTTTCCTTAAAGGAGGCATCCATGCCATATATAAGATACGGGTAGACAAAGGAATGATAAATATTAATCAAACATTGATTTCCTCAAAACGCCTAATCTTGGTCATTATATTGATATTCTTACTCACTTTATCACAAACATGATCTAAATGATCATGCCAGAAGAAGTGGCTATCGATAAAAATTCTACCTCTTGTGGAAGGCAGCGAAAAGCTAGCATGCATGTGATCAATAAATCTGGCTTGACTCAGTTACACCTGTTGTCTCAAAGGATTGAAACCTTAGGAGCGTAATAAATTCCCCTATTCTTTGGATATATTATTGGGCCTAGGAGTGTTAATACCATTATCACCCATGTTCAAAAATTTATCATTTGCTAAATAAATTGTACATAGAATTCCTTCGAACTTATTTTAGAATCCACTATTTGAAAGACTAGGTATAGTTTGTATTTAACACCAATAATTCAATCATTTGTTTCTATCCACAATTTTCAATAATGTCTATTCTCAAGTCCTCCCTAATTTAAAAGTTTTTTTTTAATTCTATAAATAATACTACGCCGCCGCTACTTGAGAATTCACGCTTATTTTTTGTTAATAAATAGCCTTGTATATTAAAATAAATTAGTTTTAGGTGCCGTCAGAGCAAAGTCTAAGATCATCCGATAAAATCAAAAGTAAAAGCAATAGAGTCTAACAAGTTACAAATTTCCGTGAAGTGTTGGTACAAACTTCGAATTCGGATGTTTAAATGGAGTGTAGATGAATGTGGCTTTACAACATGTACAGGAATCAGTTCGTTTAACTTATCTATATAGTAAATATTCCGTGGTCGTAACAATTTAACAAACTATGATAGCACTCTATGTTCCAGACGTATAGAGGTTTAGCACGGCAGCCGTGTTGCATGGCAGGAACAATGAAAATATAGAAAAACGTATTTTCCCATGGCTCCAGTGTAAATTAAACCTCATACAAAGCTCCATCAATACAAAAATTACCGTGATAAAAGGGCGGATTCTTTCCTTCCTCACACGCCTGTTTCATAACCTCCCGTACCTTTTTTTCCTTTTGCCGCTCTTGACAGACAAGATCATCAGACACCCTAACACCGTTCTTTAAACTTCTCGTCTTTTAAATTACTTGAAAACGCTTGGGCTGACAAAAGAACTTGATAATAACTGGTCTCCGGTCGGGTACAACTCCGGTTTTGTAATTGTACACCCTTAAGCTTTTCCCGTTTATCTCAATTGCCATCATCACACAATTATCAAGCGAATCTTGGTTTTCGTTTTTAACCAGATCGTGTGTATTTTTACTTTCTATCAGGAAAAAATGGAAAATTTGTTTTGCATACTTTTTTCAATACATAAACAGCCCTCAGTGGTTTTTGTGTCAAGAAAATATCATCGAAGCCAAATTTTCAGTAAGCAGTTATTAGAAATCTTGACTAAATTACCAGAGAACATGTGAAGTAACTATTTGTTCGATATAACGTAAAAAGACGCAACATTTCATGACGTATAGTGTCTTTTGAGCCGGCTCGTAAAATAAAGGAATAAAAATGGCTGGTCCCACATTTTTATTTTCTTAAAACGCCCTTGGTGAGATTTTCTTATAAATACTGCTTTTGTATTTACTCAGGCTAGCTGTATCAGTTTGAACACAAAATACATTTCAAGACTTATGGAAATAGCTATGATATCAGCTTTTCTTATCGATCATTGTAATCGTTGTGTTCTAAGGTCAAAATACTCTAAATCTCGCTAATGATCAATGGCGGCACTTGCTAAACGAAAAAAAACATGTGAATTCATACCTATATAAAGGCATACTCCATTAAAAACGGAGAAAAGAGAGGAAAAAAGAAGAAGTGTGGTGCAAATATAAGTATAACATTGGTTAACCAATAAAGTAACTCTTCACTAAATGCGATCTTTCCTAATTAATTTTGATGACTTAAACGAACACCCATGGAAACGTGATCATATACTTGAAGGTAAAAATGTAACAGGTGTAAAATTTGAGTTCTCGCTCACGCTGTGACAAATGGGACAACAGATTGTAATCTTGACCGTTCTTAAATTGACGAACTAATTTTTGCATAAATATAGAAATTATCATTGTCGTAATCAAACTTCATCGATGAGAAGCTTCCACCTGTCGAAACCGTCTGCCTCAGAGCTAGCTCGTGTGAAAAACATTTTAAAAATATTGAAGGGCCGCAGTCGGGATGAAACATAGTTAAAAGTTAAAAGCGATCTCTGGCTAAAAGAAGAAAAGAACATTTGTCTTTCCCTCGATTATATTACCGAAAAGCGTGGGGTACTGCATTGCCTGACCTCTGTTAAATGGGAAATGAAGCGCAGATACCATGTGGGTCAAATTCGCTATGGGAACAGCCCACAGCCGCTTTTATTTGTAATAAACAGAATCACGTAAGTGATATGCATAAAACGTTTATAAAAATTCTTTAACCACATTGGCTACATAAAAATGTTCAGCCCAGTAAAGGTGAGGGCACAAAAACGGGCACAAAACAAGCCCAAATAGAACAACATGAGGACAAGGCGAGTGGAGGAGATTGGCAAAACCTTCCACGTTCTTTGACATTGAAGAATGACACCTAACTGCGCGTCTCCACGTGAATAGCAATGTGCTCAATAGGGGGTAGAAAGAATTGCCCACGACCACTCACCCTGTCCTGAATTGATTATTTCTAATCCATTAGCAAAAGTCATATTAATTAGTTTATTAACAACCCTCCTCGGGTGAAGACATAAAAATTCTATTTGTAAACAAATATTTCATTTGAGAAAAAAAACAAAACTGCGGCCAAAAGAAGTGCTAATCACGCCTGGTCCAACAACCACGCCATTGATTTTGAAAACGCGTCAATTATTGACAAAGGCACTTTTGGAACCAGAAAAACATTAAGAGCGTGGCACCTCAGAGTGACACCTAACGCAGATAACAATTTTTGCCCGTTACCTGGGCAGTACAACATTCTTTTTAGCAAACATTCATAATTATTTAAATTTTTATTATTCCTCAATTCACGCTTTTTATTCAAATTTTCTCATCATCATTCATTTTACCCGTCGAAGACGGCAGTTCGGGCAGTCGAAAGCTCGTAGTTTTTAATCATTTTAGCCAAAGATCGTTTCAAAGTCAGTTTAACAAAAAATATTTACTCATAGTTGTTCTCTCAGAAGACCCGTGAAATCCTTTGTAAAAGGGGTTTGAAAGAAAGAAAACAAATTGCAGAGCGAAAGCACATCCACGAAGCAAGAAAAGCTGAACCATGCTTCTTTCAACAACCACCATTGTGCTAGTCGTAATCGTTACAATTGAGGTCACCATGATCATCATTGGAAACGTGTTCACTATTTTTGTTTTCTGGACTCAGAGACTCCGTTTCAAGAGAACTTTTCTTCTCGTAATCAACCTCGCTGTGGCTGACTTGTTTGTGGGACTAGGAGGAGCTCTGGTTTTAGCGATTAACACAATTGCCAGCGGTGGAAACGACGAACAGGAAATCGAAAATCCATGGTGGGCATTCCAAGTATTTGGAAGCTTTACGTCTGTGTTTTATCTCGCTCTGATTTCACTGGAACGCGTTTATTCCGTGCTGTGGCCATTTCGTCATCGTGTAACAAGCACTCGAGCTTACGTTTACAGCATAGTTATCGTCTGGGTAATTGGAGTGTGTATGAGTGGATTGTGGTTAGTGAGGATATACCAGAATGCCAAACTGTATTGTTCTGCCACCTACTCTTCGGCTCTCTTTATTGCCTTGTTAATTATCCTTGCAAGTTACCTAAAGATCCGCACTCGATTACGGAGTAGGGCTCCTGATCACGATTTAGACGTCCGTAAGCAAGCATCAACGGAAAAGACTTTGCGAATGTCTAGAACGTTCTTTATAGTGATTGCTGTATCGCTTGTGTTTTGGCTGCCCGCTTTCATCATGTTTTTAATTAAAGAATTCTGTTTATGTTTCTCTCCACTGGCGGTGTGGCTTGTGGTTGTTCTACAGTCTGTCAACTCGATGGTCAATCCTTTTGTGTACAGCTTTAGAATGCCAAGTTTTCAAGATGCTTTAAAGAAATGCTGGAAAAAGCGTCGACAAAATATTGAAATAAGAGATATCCCGAAGAAATCTCACAATATGGAGTCCAAATTGTGAGTTATGGCCTGGTGGTGATGGTTATCGCTTTTGACTCCGATCGAGCGGTGCAGGTTTTGAACCCTGGCTATTGTCAATGATGTTTTCTATCACAGAGCCTCTGCTTACCTAGATAAAACCGTGCATCCGCCAATTCAAAGCTGTTTACAAATCTTCGATGGATTAGCATATCATCCAGAAGGTATAGGAATATTCTGAGTTGATACATGCCAAGAAGGCAGAAATGGAAGTCAGGCGGATGGGTCATTCAACTCAAACTCAGATTTTATCTACCTTCTTTGATTTTCGATGTTCGACTGTCCGCTTCAGCGTCGGGAGGGACTTGGAGAGTCTGAGCTTCCTCTGAGGAACTCAAAGCTCGAAGTGTCCGGTGTTTTTACCGGATTGGTGTGTTTTTATTAAGTTGCGAAGGCACAAAACAAAAAATCAATTTAGTTATAACACCTATTTGCTCTCTTAAAATAGAAAACAACTTTAGGCCAACAATCTCTAAGAATTTCTTCCGGAAGAGGGGGTGATGGTTTATCTGAGAAAGTTTCAGCAAAGTCAAAAAGCCTAGACCTCTGTTATGAGAAAACTCGCCTTTGCACAGTCATTTCTTTATTAGCTGGAAAATAATAGAAAAACCAACACTGGCCTCTTTTCAGTTGACGACCAGGATTTTAAATATTCCACTGTGTACATTACCGATTCTTTGTACACCTGTACGTGTGCAACGTCGTTTCCACCAGTTTCATTCAGTAGACAAATATAAATAATTCGTTATCTTGTCCTTTCGAGTTTTCCTTCTGTATGTTAATTTCCACGGAAGCTAGACAGCTGAACTACTTTTCAGTAATGACGTTTTATTTCGTTTAATTATCTCATTTTTGATTTCTAAAGGTTGTTCTGTCTGAATTTCAAGCTGTGAATGTTAATATTAACTTTTTATTTTAATTTGGAAAATTCGCAGTGTTGATCAGAATTCGCTGTCTTAATTAAAGTGCCCGCAGGCTTTCGCTCGTATTTTATGTTAGAAGTTGCTTTGTTATATTGTAAATACTTTGTGTGTAAAGGATGTTATACTAGTAATAGTTCACACTAAATCTGCCTCCGCTTCCATTTTATCCGTCAAGGGTATAAGATTCTTATAAAAATTCCACTCTGTTGTTCTAGTTTGATACTGAAACGAATCATTTGTCTTGATAT
>JAHPZR010021990.1:0-7500 GCA_019787425.1 Platygyra sinensis
GGCGAGATTTACTGAATTTACTCCGCGAGCCAGCCAATTTCGCGCCAGACCGTTTTTAAATCGATGTGGTTTCACCGTTTACACGACCAATGAAGCCGTATCGTTTTGAAAACGCTCCACTTTTGAAAGCGTTTTCAAAACGACTCGGTTGTTATAACGAACTCGACCGGCGCCGTGTAAACGAAAGGCGTAACCGCATCGAAACCGATGGGGTTACAAATGAACCGAAAGAAAGCCTATTTCCAATCACCGCAATTAATTATTATAATTATATGAATTTATTTGTATGATAGATGGCGCATGAATGATGGACGAAAGAAAACATGTTCTCCCAGAGACAGAGAAAGAGTATCATTTTAGCTGACCTTCTTGGATTCATTTTATCAACAGGTAAGCTGAAAACGTTCCATATTTTACGATAACAGCACAATTTCTCGCGCGCTCATTGGCTAATGTTTATCGTCAATAAGAAGACAGACACCTGAATTCATAATTTATGCGATGCGGCAACGGACAATTTGACAGTTTGTCATCGTAAAAAACAAATGGACGTCAGTTTTTCATGCGCCTGTCCTGTTATAGAAAATGAATTTCGTTATAACATTGACAAAGTAGTCTGCGGATCCACTCGGCTATCGTCTCGTGGATCCACAGCTACTTTGACAATGTGATGACGAATTCATGATCAATAACAGGACAGACGCTTGAAAAAATGACGTCAATTTGTTAAATACCTTAAAGGAGCACAAAACGGGCACGTGATGTGATTATAGAAGGTACCATAATGTAGCTTCAATAGTCTTGTTCCACACCAAACTGACTTGTTTAAATTCCATCCATCTTTAGAGGGTTGGTAACTTACAGCTTATTCGCACTTGTGCCTGTGCGTGATTGGTCTAAATATGTCACGAGATGCAGCATGCCAATTTTATCGAAGTAGGGGAGAATTGTGATTGGTTCCTTGGGCGGTCCAAATTTTGTAAGTTAGGTTCAGCGAATTTTATTTTCAATTTTTGTACCACAGAAGACTTGGATAAGTAGACCTCTTGTTTCCTTCATCAGTTCGACAGACAATTTCCATTACAATTTTATGACAGCAACCTGAAAGTGATCTAATTATCAGCAGAGTTAAACGTAGATTGCTCGGTCCTTGGCCCAAGTTGGGAATACTGGTGTCAATGCCTTTTTAAAATACGAGGATCTGGCTTTCCCTTGGCCTCCTTGGAGCTCAAAGTCTTTCTCTCGAGCTTCTAGACTTTCAGAAACAGGCAATGCACGTGAAGAGATATAAATCAAAACAAAACAGCAGGAAAAGTACAGTAGTGAGAGCACTTGCCTTCAACCAATGCAACCCTGGTTCAATTCGTGCACGGTGCCATGTGGGTTGAGTTTGTTCTTGATTCTCGCCTTGCACCGGGGATTTTTCTCCGGGTTCTCGGGTTTTCCTCCGTCCGCCAAAACCAACATCTCCAAATTCCAATTCCACCAGGGTAGACTGGGACCCGCATAAAACCAGCTAGGGATAATGTGGCGTCCTCATCTCAAAATGTTTCAATTTTTTTTATTTTCAGTACAAATGGGTGTTTCAATTTATTTCCTGTGTACTTTTAGGAATAACGCTTGGTGAAGATCTCAGCCCAGAAAAGAAACTACATAAACGATTGTTCAATGACAGCTACTACAGTGTCGACCTGTTGCCGCTGACAAATCTCTCAAGCACAATTAATGTCTCCTTTGGATTTGATCTGGTCAAAATCGTTAACGTGGTAAGCGATAATAAATCAATTCTTTTTTTACTAATTATACAACGATTAAGGGAAATGAAAGGTGTAATATCTTGTTGTTAACATTAGTATAGGTGATCACATGATCTCGAGTGCGATGTGGAATCAATAAGCACGAGAAATTCATCAGACTGGCAAAGAAGTGCTTTCTGAAAGTTACATTTCTATTAACCAATCAGAACAGTTACTCAGTAAAGTGTACCATTTGGAAATAATTTATGTCGGTCAGAACGAAGTGCACCTCAAAATAGTACAATACTACCGTGCAACGCCAAACACCATGAAGGGGATACCAGACTGAAAAGGATTAAGAAAGGGTAAGACTAGAAGATTGAGTGAGATTACTAAGAAACAATTGAGCCCATCTGCCATCCGAGTAGGGTTGCGAATTGCATACCTAATGAACTAACAAAGTTTAAACCTGTGTTCGGACCAGCTGCAGATTCAACGGAAATAACTGGGGTATTCAAAAGAAGTGAACTATCTTTGAGGGAAATTATAATTCTCAAATTCTCAAAAATGCTGTGTCAGTTACTAAGGAGAATTAAATTTGATGTTTCAATTTACTTACATCTCTTAAGTAACTCCAGCTAAATACGGACACCGCTTACATCGAAAATTGTCTTCTGTCTCTTCGGGAACTCAATTGTTGAAGTATTTTGTTCTTCTCTGCAGAACGCAAAAGAACAATCTTTAACCGTGTATGGCTGGGTTCAACAGGTTAGTGGTGTAAACCTGCTGAAAACATCTCGAATTTACAGCATAACAGGCATATTCTCTGATAAGTCGATACGAAAAGGAGGCACCGAGGCTATGTTTACACTTGCTGCCCAAGCAACCATTTTCGCTGGGTACTGATGTAAACACACTTTTTTTTACAAGTACTCACACCAGAATTCGGACACAGTGCCCGTGCCCGAGTAAAAGATCCCGTGGGACCTTGTACTCGGTCACCTAATGGCATTTGGGTGCTTGGAGGTACCCAGAGTATAAACGCAACACTACGCAACACTAATTGCCGGTGCCCAGGCACCATGCAGGCTCGGACACCACATGTGACCATATCCTGAATGATTCTAATGGCTCGGTACGAATACCACCATTCCTAACTAAAACCTGCCTGCTACAAAATATTCAAATTTCATTAAACTCCGACAGACAGAGAAATAAAGCGAAGGAAATAACTTTTGTATCTGACTAAGGAAAGTATATGTATGTCCCGGCTAGTATATGTATATGTATGTCCCAGTTAGTATATGTATGTCCCGGTGTTCGGGAGGCTATGGGTTCGATTCCTAGGATCAATATGAGTATCTGGACAACTGCGCACCTACCCCTCCCCTAACCCAACAGTAACACTAACTTATTAACTTATTATAACATGTTGGGTTAGGAGAGGGGTAGGTGCGCAGTTGCCCAGATACTGATGTTGATCCGATTCCTGTCGGGGAATCATGTTTTTTTATTGTCCTACACTCGTGTCATGTTAATCAGTTCACTTTTCACATTTCATTACCCAGCTTAAAATACACCATCCTTATTCACTTAGCAGATGTTGTAGAAACTTTAGCAAAAATTCATCTCCTGGGAATGCTAAATCACATAGTCATGCAAACAAGTTGAGTTCTTTTTTTTCCTGTTTTAATTTACCAGAAATGGATTAATCCTTTGTTGCGGTGGAATGTATCTGATTTCGAAGGAATCAAAAAACTCCACGTTGAACCTAAAAGGGTCTGGGTTCCCGATATTCATCTCTACAACAAGTAAGCTGCTGATTTCTTGAACTCTCAACGTCTAACTGAAATGTAAAAGCACCTAGAAATGGGAAGACTCCTATAATTAAATAAATTGCCTTTAAATTGTTGGCAAGTCCGGAGAATGCGAGTTGTGAAAAATTGGATACAAAAGTCAACCATTTTCGAGCCTGAATTTCTAGCAGGCTGCCGTTTTGGATAGCCTGACGTAACTCGGTTGATCCTGTTGTCAGCATTAAATAACAAGTCATTTTCGATTTTTTATTGCCTTTGTTTTCGCTTGAAACATTTCATGCGAAGAAGAGTTTGCTTATATGATTATGAACGTATAGGTGAAACACATTGTTACGTGAATGGCCTGGCATGAAGACTACTTTTGACAGAGAGGCAAATGACATCTCCAGAATGGCGTATTTTGTTGTTTCAGTCTAACATCACCAAACCGAAAACCAAGGAGCAAATTTGTGTCCAATTATTTTAATAAAAACTAACATAGTTTTCAGCTTTAAATTTCCAAGTTGTGTCTGTTTTCACAATATTTCCATACATTGAAAAGCAGTTGGTTTGATCACTATTCTTTTGATGTTGTTTTATATATAGCAATGACGGTCAGGACCATTTTGCAGGCGGAAGAAGCAGTTACCGATCTGGTGTAACTCTGTACTCAAACGGAACGAACACTTGGTTCAACCCAAAGATGTTTACGACCCTGTGTGGAATCGAAGTAAAGTACTTTCCCTTTGACATTCAGGTATGCCATCTCAAGTTTGGCTCGTTGGTGTACGATGCTCGCACGATGAACATTGAGCCCCTCAAAAATATGACATTCCCAGCCGCGCATTTCCAAGAAAATGGCGAGTGGGACATTTACGAATTGAAGATGCAACGACGCGAGCAGTACTATCAATGCTGTCCAGACGACCCCTTCGTTGAAATCACCGTCACCATCCAGATGGGAAGGGAAAGTATGGATTACTTCATCAATTTGATTGTCCCTTGCTGCCTAATCTCGTCCATGATATTTCTTGGATTTATCTTGCCGCCGGAATCGGGTGAGCGAATAGGTTTGAGTATTACGGTACTGTTAGCAATGACTGTCTTTCAGCAGCTCACATCAGAGATCATGCCATCTTATGACTTTCCCATACTGGGTCAGTATTACTTTGCTATTATCATGGAGATCGGAGCTTCTGTGGTTGTGACGACCATGATTTTGAACTTCTACCACAGAACGAATCGAAAAATGCCCGGATGGGTGAAGAAGCTTGTGATTGACTGGATCGCGACTATCGTGTTCCTGACCAATACTTCCGAGAAAAGAAAAATCGTGCGTCGAAAAACCCTGAGAAGAAGCCGACGTCGACCACGGCAGAGATCTAGGATCCCAAACGACTCACGCGAAAGGTCGATCAAGAAGAAACAAGAGGACATCAAAGACCAGCAGAACCAGGGATTCAATATGGTAACATTCAGTGACACCATCTACTGCGGGCCTTCGGTTTCTGAACCGGTGAATACAGACGTTGAAAATCTTGGGCGCCAAAACAACTACGGTGTCAACTCGTACTCATTCCAAGCCTCGCACGAGGCACTTGAGGTTCCACTTAAAAACAATGAAGAGGCTCGTCCGTACATGGATGATAGCGATACCTTGAGCGAGGACGAGTTGGCAATTAGACACTGGGAATGGACTTTAGTCGCCAGGATTCTGGATCGCTTTTTCCTCGTTGTGGCGATTATTTGCGGCATAGTGACAGTCTCGGCAATATTCTTACGGGCACCAAAGTTGTGGTTACATTTGGAGAAGTTAACAAGCGATAATCCTGAACCATTATATTAGTTGATGAATAGATGAAATGTGACTGAGGGATGAATAATCCAATGAATCCACGGAACTCAATAATATCCCAATCCAAAGTTGTGGCACGATTTAGACAAGTTAACAAAGGATAATCCTGGACCATTAGTTCAAAAATAGATGCATTGTAAGAGACGAATAATCCACTGAATCAGTGGAACTGAATTTTTGTCCAATCCAAAGTTGTGACAAGGTTTGGACAAGTCACCAAAGGATAATCCTAAACCATTATTTAACAAAGTGATGCAGTGAGAGAGATAAATATAATGCACTAAATCTACTAAACTAAATTTTATCCCAATCCAAAGTTACGGTAAGATTTTGACAAGCTAACAAAAGATAATTCGAAATCATTAGTTAACAAATAGATGCAATGCAAGAAATGAATAATCCAGTGAATCCATGGAACCTTAAATGATCTGCATTCAGCGAAATATCAAGACTGAATTTGAATGTATTGCAATTTTATAATGATCTCTTTGCTTTTTTTACGTGCTAAGAAAGTTAACTGAGTAACACTTTGAAGTAACACGTTAGTTGATGCAGCGACACTGAAGAATATTAAACATGCCAATGAGGAGCCACGACAATTTTTGGTAAGGCAGACAACATAAATGCAAAACTGTTGGTTTGTGCTGTTTATCGCCTGTACGTCTCAGTCTTCTTAATCCTAAACCATCCTTGTTCCTTCAGAGCTTTGTTATTGTCTTTGGTGGCGTTTTTCAATTTCAGTAAGCTTTTATTTTCAGATCGGTTCCTTCCATTTTAAGATAATTTATTTCGTGGCCGAAATAACTCAAAACGGCTTTCGTGAGCTCCTTAACGTTTTTCGCACATTTATGCCGGTCTTAATGGGAGATCAACAACAAAACTAAACATTGTTAACTTGTGTTAGATATGAGACTGAGGTATGATGCCAGTTACAGCTTAAAAGTTTCCAATCGCAGTGCATTATTCGTACATTTCCGATCGTTAATTAACACTGTTAACATGTTCTATTTACAACTTTGTTCAGAATACATATTGAATTTGAATGTCCGTAGTAATGCGTCCTTTCTAATGCTGTAGTTCTCCAATTCTATAGAAAGCTCGATCGTTCACAATATTCAATGTTTGTCCGCCATCTAAAGGCTTTAAACTTCTTTGCTATAATAAAGTCAGGACCATTTTTATCGGTAAACAGCAGTTACTGGTTACTGTAGTATATCATGAACATTTGTTGGACGAAGTTACAATAAATCGCCCTTCTACTAGCGAGAAAATGACTATCAAGAGTTCCAGTAATCACGTTAACTTGTTGAGCACTTACTCTTTTCATAAGACGTTCCCGACACCAACACGAAAGAATGGAAAACGGTATAAAATTGACCCAGCAATGACGAGTTTGAGAGAACTTCTTCACGGCGTTGCTGGTGTGTAAGCAAGAGGACCTAAAACTAATTTGCGAGTCCGAAATTGCCAAATACCGGAAGTCTCGCTACTAAATATTCGCAATATTTAATAGTAGCTGTTACCAGCTAGCTGCATGCAGCTGGTTCCTTAGCGTTCCTTGGAAAATGCGACATGCAGCGAAAAAAGTGCTTTTTAGGGAAAAGATTGAAAGAACTCGAGCTGCTGTGCAAGGTCTCATCTGAAGGTTGCGTCATATTTTTTTTTTACCTACAGTAATCCTCCTGCCATTATCCCTCTTTCAGAGTGCCTTTTGGTTTCTCCCCAAGCCTCTTCCGGGTTAGAATCGAAGATGGCGCTCTCTTGATCAAAATGCGCTCGCTCGCCAAAATACTCCTGCATTTAAGGCTAGTCGTGTCAGCGGCATGTATTGTCTATCAAAGCAAAACAACGCAATGAACCAACCAACTAGAAAATTTGAACACAGCTTTGGGTTGAATGCGGTGAGTACTGAGCGTTTAGACTCTGGCACAAGTAGTAACGTCACCGGCGCAAAGGCTGCGGAAACACGCGATTCCAATGAAGTAGTGATCAGTTGGTTTTTGGGTTTGACATCTGATCAATTTAGTCGTTAGGTTGCACCTCGCTACTTACAGAGAGCCAGAGCGGGCGATTCTGAATCACGTTCCTACTCAAGCATGCCTTTCTTGTGGAT
>JAHPZR010021992.1:0-22258 GCA_019787425.1 Platygyra sinensis
TTTTTTAACAGACTCCTTAAACTATTATATACCAATATTACAAGTTGTATACAAAAGAATGGCTGGTCTTCCGACTGTTTTCAGCTCGGTAGAGGGGTCCGACAAGGCTGTCCCCTAACGCAATACCTCTTTATTTTATGTGCATAGATTCTAGCTAGTGCCGTCGGAAACAATGACGGGATTAAGGGTATTCGTATATCAAAAACTGAATGTAAAATAAGATGATACCACCTTAAACCTAGACGCTACAGACATCTCCGCAAAACACTCTCTCGGTTTGCTGGACACTTTAGCGGAAATTTCAGGTCTAAAAGTTAATTACGAAAAAACTGAAGCGCTTTGGATTGGTTCACTTCGCCCTCAAAAAAGAAGAATAGAAATTGACAAAAATATACTGTGGTCCTTTTGCAAAGTCAACGCCTTAGGGGTCTGGTTTTCGACCATCAAAGAAGAGTCAGCAATGTTAAATTTTAAGAGAACAAAGAAAAAATCTCTAAAATAATTGAAACTGGCAACATTACCAGAATTGGTGGACATTTCACGACCGTGATTAATTGTTAGCGGCATCTCATTTTCAAAATGGCGGACAAAAACTATCGCAGTCTGGGAAAACGTGTTTCCCACGATATTTTAAATAATTTGAGCTCTATGGATCTGTTTTACGAAAAAAAAGCATGAAAAAAACATCTTCCAAAAAAAAAAAATTAGGTATCTACCAGGGCGAGCGGCTGATAGCAAGGAAATAGGACGCAGATGTATGTAAAACTTTACTTTACTAAGTAACACATGCATTCAGCCCCGTAGCTTTGAATAAACGTATCATTAACGAATGATGGAATCACTCCATCCTTTAAGGGAACCAAATTTTTTGTAAAATGGAAAGGGTAGAGCTCATTTGAGAATACTATACCTGGGAAGCTATACTTTGTGGGCCGGTGTGTTATAATTTTCCCGCGTTCTACTTCTATCAAAACTAAGCCTGGTATGCTAATCGAGGATTTTTAAAAGCCTGGAACCTAGTTTACAAACAAAATGCCGACTGGGTGAAGTTTGGGTTTGCGAAGCTTTTCCTTTTGCCAGTCCAACCGAAATGGGTCGTTCACAAATATGGCCTCCATTACAGGACTACAGATGGAAAACTGAGGGAAATAATGGCATGTGGAAGTATTTTTCAGTACCGAAATCATCCTTTTGATGACAGTTTATGAAACATCTTACATCGCAGAAGTTACGTCGAGTCGGCCAAATTTACTTCATTGAAGGGTTTATCCTCTAATCGACGAGTACTTCGCACGACTTCGGCAAGATTTTAAGACAATGTATGAAGAAATGGAGCGTACAACGAAGTCTGAAAGTGACAACTTCAGGAAGTAAGTAAACCTACTTTAAATTAGCCGTTTTTTACCCAGACGCGAAGGTTACGCAGTACTTATCATGCTTCGAGTCGGGCACCAGAGACCCGTAAGCTCACAATCGATATATTTGAACAAGTTTCCTTATCTCCAGAAACATTTCTTATACGATTTCACAGCCATTATGGCCTGAGTGCGCACGCGCAACCACCATCTTGACCCAAATTTCTGGCAATGAGAAGACTCGCGGTCCTTGGAAAAATAACAGTTATTAAGAGTCTACTCGCTTCCCGACTAGTTTACATTTTATCTCCACTTCAATCCTACACCAAGCGGCTACCTTAAAGGAGCTACGTCACGGTTAAACGGTTTGAAAAGTTTAGCCTCATTTTTTCAAATTGGTTGTCTGTAATCCGTGTCAGTATTCTCCATCCTTAACCATCCTCGTTCCTTTATAATTTATTATTACCTCTTTGGTGTTTTTCTCTCCTTATTTTCAGGTTTCCTTCAATTTAAAAGAAGATTTTGTCGATGGTCAAAATAACTCAAAATGCCGTGACGGAGCTCCTTTAAGGAATTAAACAGTTTGTTATATAATTTTTTATGGAATGAAAAATGTGACAAAATCAAAAGAACTCACATGATAAACAATTATACTAAAGGGGGACTTAAAATGCTTGACATTCAAAGTTTTAATAATGCCTTTAAGGCAAAGTGGATTCAAAGCTATCAAGACCCTAATAACAAAAGGTAATGGAAATTGTTTACGGATTTTTTTTCTAGGAAATCACGATGCAACGGCACTTTTCTTAGGTAACTTAAAACCCGAGGATGTCGCCACTCTAGAAATTGAGGACCCCTATACTATAAGGAACGTGTTGAAGCTTGGTGCCGTCTAAACTTCAGTTGTAACATATGCATATTGCATATATAGCGAGAATCTTAGTTAATAAACCGGCCTGCAAATAGAATTCTATATGTGCTACATTTTCACATGTGAAAAGGCGATACGTCCAATCAACTTCGCGTATAGCATTCTTCACATGTGAAAGTATAACCAATCATCGCCCAGAGTAGAATGGCTTAGCCATTCTGAGCAAAACACTCAAATTCGTCTCAAATGGCTTTCCAGAAGCGTGGTCTTGAAATATTTTTAATCCATGTTTTTTAAAAAAACATGGCTTCGACTTCCTGTTTTAGTTGACTTTCGGAAACAGCAGCGGAATACATCTAACATCTTGATCATTAGCACTTCAGCTTCAGCCGACAGTCACCTCAGCAAGTCTTATCTCTGTTTCAAGGGCGAACATTCAAGGAGGAACATTTCTACACACAGCGTAAGTCAACAGAGTCCGAATTTGTCTTTGCACAGCGCGAAGAGTCGTCATGGACAAGCGAAAAGATTTCACACTTTGTGTTTTAATACGAATTCCCCGTATTGTATTTTACGTTCTGTAGGCTCTTTGTCCGCTTGCTGCTGGACGGGAAAGCGAATTTGTTTTTTTATCAGGACGTTCGGTCATTTACATCAGTCTTGAAATTTTTGCTGTTCTGCATGTAAGCTTATGTCATCGGGTAAAAATAAAACTAATTTAAAGGTTATGTTTAATTCTCGCTATATATACAATAAACAAATTACAGCATAGAAAGTGCTTTGTACGGAATTTTATTCACTCGTTGCAAAACTTTGAAAACTCACTCGTTCGCTGCGCTCACTCGTTCGTTTTGCAAAGTTTTGCAACTCGTGAATAAAAATCCGTACGTCGCACTTTCTATGAGGTAATCTATTTATCTTTTTCTAGCATGCCAATATGGTACAACTTTTCCATACGCATTAACGGTAAGCCTTTGTTTTTTTTGCAAAAGCTGGTTGGTGGCAGATGTAACTTAAGTAAGTAATCTTCTCGATGAGACATCTTCAAGGTTGCTAACATTCGAAGCTTCAAAGAGAAATACACCGTAAAAGCCAATTTTCTTCAATACCACAGCGTTGTGACAGCAGTGTTGAACGCGAAAAAGAATTTTGTCTTCAAGCAAACGTCAAACACTGAACAACTAGTGGGGTCAAAGAACTTTTGCAAATTAGCCTACAACATACTTATCGAGCAACAGGCATCCCCGTCGCAAAGAAATCAAGATAAATAGATTTCTGATTTTCAGGCATACGCTGTCGAGGAGATTGATTGGAGTAACACATACAGTTTGCCGTTTCTATGTACTTGTGAATCCAAATTAAGAGTTTTCCAGTTTAAATTAGTTCATCGACGAATCTCCAGTTACCTCTTTAAAGTCAGTGGGCTCTCATCAAGTGAGCAGTGCTCCTTCTGTGAAAACACATCGAGATCCCTTTTGCATCTCTTCTGGGAATGTCCAAAAACCAAAGTATTTTGGAGCGAAGTTATAAAATGGTTAGGTAATTTTTCCTGTTTCTTGACAAAAAGTGTCTCCCCTCAGTTAGGTTTGGGTTTTGTGCATGACACCACAGCCCTCCTCCTTCACCACGCCGTCCTAATAGGCTAGTTTCGAATTGTGCAGAAACAAAAGAACAGAGTCGAAGTTCAGGGGAATAATTTGCATTTTCCTTTGTTATGAACAATACAAAATGCTAATTGTTCCCCTGAACCTCGACTCTGTTCTTTTGTTTCTGCACAATTCGAAACTAGCCTATTGCCAGAAATCACATTTTTTGGTTTAAAGCAATGCACTACCTCCCGTCGCTTAAACTTTTCATTCGGAATTTTCTGACCTGCTTGGAAGTAGAAAGACGCTTTTCACTTAAAAACGGGTTCTTAGCAAAATTCAATAAAAAATGGGGAGTTTTCCTTGCTGAACAAGAAAACAAGCTTTCGTTTTCTTTCGAACATATTTGTTTTAATTAGCTTATTTGTGTCTCCTTAAGCATATTTACCGAGACATAAATAATTCCTTTGCCGTCTCCAAACAAAAATGAAACAGACAAATTACACAAATAAACATATCCTAAAGTTAAGATATGTCACTACCAAATTGTTAAGAAAAAATGAAGATAAAATAATAAAATCAAAATAGAATAGATCAATAAGTAAGAAAAAGTTTATTTTAACTGTTCATAAGTAAGTAGGTCAACAAGTATGAGTATTTTTGTAACTTTTATTCTATTGTTATATGTACCTAAAGTACAAATGTAGTAAGTAGTTCTTCCCTTTCCTTTTTCTTTCTTTTTTTCCTCGTTCTGTGTGTGCAAAAGTAAAAGAAAACGCAATATAGTACTGTGTTGTAAGTAGCGCGAGCAGTGTAAGTAATGTAGTGTATTGTATATCTTTGTGAATAGTTTTGCAAATAGAAAATATAAAAAATAAAAAAGAGTTATGTCTCTTCTTTGACGTCCGTAGTGAAGACCATTGAAGTAGAATATCCTTTATGGTGGCCACTGTCTCCCCCGTCTTTTGACTATCCGGTTTCGTTATGTCCACAATGATCAGTAGAATTCTGTCTCCCTCCACTAGCTCTGTGGCTTGTGACTGTTTTACAATTTGGCAATTCCATGGTCCAGCTTTAGGATGCTAATTTCTCAAGGTGCTTTGAACTAAGAGTTTTTAACTAAGAGCTGCCTTGAGGGAAATCACACAATACGGAGTGTGAATTATGGTTTGGTGGTATAATCGTTGATTGCGTAATAAGACTCCAATTGACGTTGTAGGTTTGAGTCTCAGCTTAAGTCATTGTCAGTGATGTTTCCTCAGGCAAGATACTATCACAGAGCGTCTGTTTACCCAGATAAAAATAGGCATCCGTCAATTTAATGCTGGGATAATTTTTGCGATAGATTAGCGCACCATACAGAGGAGGTAGGAAAACCCCAAGTTGATTTATGTCACGGAGGCGCAGAGATAGATGTCAGCCTGATAGGTCATTCAACTAGAACGTAGACTTTTCCTACCCTATCTTTCTGAGAACCCACTGTCACGCTGACGTCGCGTTAATAGAATATTTTGAGAAGCGTAACTTACTCTTGAAAATTGAAGGCTCTAGGTGTCCGGTGTTTTTCTGGATTGGTAAGAACATAAAATACATGAAATATGACAACAATTGGATAATTAAACTTTAGCTTTTTTATGCAAAATTTCTCGACGCAATGTTCTAAGTTTCCCTTTGAATTAATTAAGGCTCCGCTCACACTTATCCGGATATTAAGTGCTACTATAATAAAAAAATTCACTTCTCTCGTTCCATCAGATTTAAAAATCGTGTTTGTCTGAAACCTCACTGGCAAAATTGTGAGCTTCGAATTTTATCTAAAGGCTGTTTTCTTTTGAGTGCAAGTTTAGCATTTTACAATCCGCCACTGTTCACGTTCAAAACAGACCGATTGGAATTCAGACGGTTGGATCCAGGATAAGATGACGTCAAAGACTCACTACCTTAAAATTGCAGTGTGTAAACACAGCTTATTGAACATGCAAAACACGAGTTTAAAAGTCTGAAAATTCAAAACTCCCGTGCTGCATATTAATTTGGACGCAGTGCGTTTTTAACTGAACAAGCGAGCCTTTGGCGTCATCTTACCCTCGATCCAGCTCTCTCAAGATTTCAAATTTAGTAATGGCGGCCATTAATTACGAACATTTCAGCCAAAATAAAAAGGTGTCTTTTTGAAATGAAGGTTTAAAACTTCGGTCACTTAGTGGTTCCGTTACATAGTTTTGAAATACAAAAAAAGTAGAATTGATTTTTGATCGCAGTAGCACTTTTGAATCCCCAACTTTTTCTTTCCGGATACAGCTTCCGTCCACACACATCCGGGGATTTGGGAGCGAATCTGGTTCAAGTTCAAGTTCAAGTTCAAGTTCATTTATTTACACTTATTCAGTTACAATATAACAACAATAAAGAATAAAAAAAGAAGTAAAAAACAGAGCTGATTATACATTGAGCTAAACATAACAAAGGGAAGAGTGTGTAGCAGCCAAAGGAGCAGAGCTTTCGAGTTGGCTGCTACCACAGGACAATATAAGTGGGTGGAGGTTATACAGAACTTATAAAAAAAAAACTAATTATATAAAGCTCTGGCTAGATTACATTGAAGAAGAGTAGTATATATGAGTAACAATAGTTATTAAAATTAAATAATTAAATAAATAGGGCTAGATAATACATTAAGGGTATTCAATTTATATTTTAATCCGCTATCCAGAGAGGAAATAATAAATATGCAACGAATCAGATAACGTGTGGACGGCGAATCCGATAATTTTATAATTCCGATGACAAGCAAAATCGTGCCTGGTCTGTTAACGAACAATAAACCAATATGGCGGAACGACGTATAGGTTTGGTCGTGTGGACAGGTGAATTCGATTTGAATACGCTAAGCGTAGGCAGGGAAATTTTTTAACCCGGAAAGAAGAACTTGCGGAATTAAAAGCTATCTGGATACGCGTGGATTGGGCCTAAGATTAGGTTTTGGTGGTGAAGGACAAAAGGTGATACTTTGTGATAAGTATGCAGGTATTTAACGCCTTGAGTGGTAATAGCGTCGCGCACTAATTGCGTCCGAAAATTTAATCCTCGGTGTGACTCACACAAACAAACCATTCCATGGGCTACTTCTGAGAGGGGAGTATGGAGCAACAGCGTTCGTGAGCTCTTCGGCGTGATACTCTGACGACGTGATATTTTGGGATCTGTGTAGTCGCTTTAGTCGCTACGGCATTGTAAGATCCTCGTGCAATTTGTGATATTTAGGCTCTTTTCTAGACACCTTGAAGATGTTTTACTCATTACGTAACCACAGCAGCAGTATTTGCTTCCTAACGTTATTTAAGCTTATCAAAAACCTAAACCACCAATATTTCCTTTTTTGCCTGATTTTCTGGTCTAGAAGGCAACACGGTCATACAAAATCTTCTACCGGACTGTAATTCTTGCCTGGGTCGATCATGTGGGGAGTCTCTGGTGATATAATCTATTTTTGGAAACTGTATGCCTATTGATTTTTTTAAAATTTATATTACTACAAAATACAAATAACGATAAAAAACAAGACAGCAACACAAAAGCAAATGAAAGTGGCGAGGAAGCTTAAAGAGAAACCATGGGGCTTATAGACATTGGACTCGCTCAGAGTAAAAACTAAAGTTAACAGTACCAGTAAGGTCAGGATCGAAAGTGAAATACAATGAAGGCAAGTATAGGTTAACTAATTACACAGACCGAGCTAACAAAATATAAAGTATGTAACAATGTGTTTAAAGATAATATCAGACATGTGAAGAAAGATAAGTAATTACTGTAAGATTTTTAAGCTACTAATTCACAATTTTTTTTCTCAATTTCGTTTTGAGTGAGTGGAGAGAATTAGACCCTTTAATATCATTTTCTAAACAGTTATAATTGATCTTGGGTGGTAATTGATCTTTAGTAAGATCAATGGATTGCAACTTCTATTTTTCGAGGCAAGTATCCTTTGTGAAAATTTGAAGTAAATTTCTGTAAAGCCGTGTTTACACCGTTGTGAGTTGCATGTAAACATAGCTTTAGTGAAATAAGCATAAGCGCTGTGCGCACAAGGAAAAGAAAGATATTCATTTTTGTTGTGCTCGTGCTTAAACACCGAGCGATCCTATACAACTAGGCTGAGGTGTTCAGCCTCATATCAAACTTTGCCTATTGTTATGCTCCGAATTTTTTAGGACAATAGCGCTATTGTTGGGTGTCCTCAGGGATTTTATTGTCGGATTATTCAAAACCGAGCTCGGCAAGCGCCGAGTCTAGGCGAGAAATTTTCGGTCGAGCAAATTTTACCCAAGGGTAGTATCCTTGGGCAATAATGTATCCTCAAAAGTTGGAGACGACGGACAGCGCACGGGGGAGGGGACGGAACAGTGCTGCCCAGCCGAAAGGTCGCCCCGCCATTACAATTTAGAATTTTCCACGTCCAATTCTTCCGTTTACACTGACGTGTTTAATTTAGGAATTCTGCCGCTAGACAATTTTTCGAAAAAAAAGAATCAAGTCATGCAGCTGGCATGCAGGTTTTAAATTTGCTTTCTCGGACACTGCGTCTTCAAAACATAGTTTGAAGTGTTTTTTTTATCTTTTCAATGGTTGTTCTTTACTTTCATTCGTACACGCGATATCGTAACGTCTTAACTGATCAACAATTATAAAGACAATTTACTATATTTGAGTTAATTATTTGCTTTCGGTTAAATCGGAGCAAGGAAATAAATGGCTTAAAACGAAAACATCACACAAACCAAAACGGTAACAGAATTTAGTTCAAAGCGCCCAAAATGTGTGATTATATCACACCTTTTGTTTTCTTTTTTTAGCTTGACGCGCGGTGAAAAAAAAAATGCGGCGCACACAACCGAAAAAAATAACTAAGTAAAAAGAAGAAAGTATTGACTGAAATGTTTTACGCGTAAAAGGTGAGCCACTGGAAAGGGAGTAACAAATTTTTTGCCTCGAAAACTCGGCAGCACGCGCCGTCTCAGTTGTTAGCACTTGAATTAATCTTTAAAAAAAACAGCAACAACGGCGAGCGCGGTCTTAGCTAGTTCTTAGCACTAGAATTAGTCTTAAAAGAAAACAATAACAACAACAGCAACAGATCTTTCGTACTGGATTTTTTTTTTCACTTCTTCTTTAATATAGTGTGCCTTCGAATCTTAGCCATTCTTAGATCTCGCGTACTCAGTTGAACAAAGAAAGGCCTTCGTGAGCTAATTACCATTTGTTGTTGTGATCAATTCATTAGACAATTAGACCGCCGCTTAACTAAAAACAGTCCGCTCCGCTAATACGCACAATTGAAACACGCGAAGGATGTTTGTTTTTTCTTTTTCTAATGCTGAATAAGGCGAAGAATGAGTTTGTGATTGTAAAAATCGTTTTGCTCGCGCGAAAATTCTTGATTTCGAATTTTCAATAAGTCGCGGTACGAGTTTTATAATTGTTTGACTTGCGCTACAATTGCGTAACGGATTTTAAATAAGTCAAAAAATGGATCGTTGATCTATTTCATTTTTGGACCCTTTTTGTTTGTTTTTCTTCATCCAAGGACTCTTCTTTATGAATTTTCTATTCGAGAGCAAGTACATGCGAGAGAGCAAAGAACTTCAAAGTGCTAATTTTATCAATTGTGTTAATTAAAACACAAATACGCAAATTCCATGAAAAGCGAACTACGAGGAAAGCTCGTGCTGCGATAATTTTCTCCGGGGTTTAAGTTTGTCTATGAAATGAAAATCTTGAAAATACGTTATTCTGAATAACAAGGACGCTCTTTGAAATTTTTGATTTCTTTTTCATGTAAAAGTCCGGTTCAATTTGGTTAAATCGCAGGTGGTCGAGGCTCAAGCTCTGAGCGAAGATCATCTCGCGTAATGGCGTTCTTGGCGAACATGTAAGACTTTTTATGGAGGTACAAATACTGCAAAGTTCTCCATAAGAAATGCCTTAATTTACCTCAGTAATGTATTGCTTCTTGTCTGTTCAATTTTTCTGCTGTTTTGACGGAAGCGATTTATTGAGTTACCGCTTCCAAGGCCGTTATAACTCGCTAAAGCAAAATATGCAGTCGGACTTCAAGCGATAGACTGTGGAAGTAGGGTTAACTATTTTTGTTGAGAATTTGACAGAAATTTTTACTTCCCGAAGTCGATCGTAAAATGTCTATATAAACTCTCATATTTTCGCCATGACCGGTAATTATGCAAGATTGTCATTTCACAGCTGGAGCTTGGGTGGCCTATGGTCAAATGAAAGAATTAACATTTTTTCACTTTTGAAACTGGGAAGTAACTTCAATGGCAAAAAAAAAATTAAAATTTCAAAGGGAAAGAAAGAAAATCAGCATATCGAAAAAACATTTACCCCTTACATAAATGGCGCCCGAATATGAATAACAATACTCTGTACATCCTTACCTCGTGTTTATAATAGGCCCTTTGCAGTTAAGCCAGCACGTGACCTACTTTTCATAAAATTATGGGCTATAGCTTAACAAATGCCAGAAATGGAAAAAGCATTTCGAGAATATCAAAATGGCCCAATTTCAGGCCCCCAGCATTAAAAGATGTGATTTTATGACAGTCTGAAGTTTTAAAAGAATAAGAAGTTTTGTATGGAAAATGTTGCTGGAGAGCAAGACTTTGCTCTCCAGCAACATTTCCCGTACAAAACTTCTAAATTTGCCGAAAATTCAAACTGTCGTATAAACTTACTCTTTCATTCCAGGGAGCACAAACTTAGCCATTTTGGTATTTTCGATGCGCTCTTTCTATTTCTGGCGGCATTCTTTAAGTTATAGCCCATAATATAAAGTTTTGTTATTCACCGAAATATCGGCGTCACTGTTATGCAAAGTGGCTATCTGCCGTCGATGAAACCAGGGGCATGGAGGATAAAAGGTGGAACATTACCGCAACATGCCAGAAGAAACGGGAACAAGTCAAAAACACTGAGTAATTAACACTGACCAACTGTTGCTTCTTCATAGCGAACATAGAGAACTACCCTTGAAATGCTCGTATATCGTTGTTGCAGTTGTTGTTTACCATTTACCTAAAAACGACAGAAATCTTGGTCAAAAGAAGATAAGAAAATTTTCTCTTTCATTGAAGACAATCGATAGCAAGATCGTCGTAGATTTTGACCTCAATATCGTCTTTCTACTTATTCACCAACTAGCAAGGAAAACAAAAACAGAACTCCGCTTGACTTTCATCAGTATCATCCTTTAAAATGAGCTTATTTTGGAGGTTTTAGAAGAGTGATGTCACGATGTTTACTTTAAGTTTATGGTGCCTATAAAATGATGTTAATGATACCTGAGAGTCAATATCTGAAAGACAATCACACATTTCACAGTGTAACTCTTTATTTCAGAGACATGTAATTCTATAAACATCGTGTCACGCTCATGGATGAATCCCATATGCCACTGATTCCTAACCTCAAAGTCCACCAGGGATTCCTAGTTGAAAAACAATCACCGCCTTTAGATATCACAACAAACCTTTCATTTCCTGAGTATGGACACTGTTATCTTTATGCGTCAAAGATAGTGTATCAATGGTTCCAGTCATTTTTCTCACGTGTCCACCTCGTGCCCCTGACTTCTAGTCAAGCACACGCTCCTCGTTTTATTCAGTCTTGTGTTTGTGCCTAGCCTTCGCCACTAATTTTCTTTCTCCCCCACCCACCCATGACTGGAACCCTTGCTCTACACTTCTTAACCCCTGATACTACGCTTTAGGACTATCTTTAAGCGAATAAATCACATCATTTCGATTTACAGAAAAGTACGCCATGAATAAGGCTAACACTTTGACGCTACAATTCTGAGCGTCGTGGATAGATAGGGAGTTTAAGCAGGCGCATTTTTGAGACGCGGAGGGCAACCGGAAGAGAACATTTCGCGTGCTAGGAAAGTATTGTCTCCTAGATTTTTATACTACTCATTTCACAGAATAGTAGTGTTCAATAGGAAGCTTAAGCACGCGCGTTTTTGAGACGCGGATGGTTAAAAGATACTTAGCAATGTGAATGTGGTTGTGTGTGGGCAAGTTAAAAGTGAAAAACAGCTCACTTCCGGTTACCGTCCGCGTCTCAAAAACGCCCGTGCTTAAGCTCCCTATTGAACACTACTATTCTGTGACTTTTTTGTAATCATATATCCATATTTACTCATAGATTTTTTTTGTTACCAAAAATATACTTCTAATGGTAATTTGCTACTGTTATCTGCCTCTTAGCAAGCCTTAGACCTTGTTCTTTAGAATGCCATGAACAGAGACTTTGTAATAGGCTAGTTTCGAATTGTGCAGAAACAAAAGAACAGAGTCGAGGTTCAGGGGAATAATTAGCATTTTGCATTGTTCATAACAAAGGAAAATGCAAATTATTCCCTGAACCTCGACTCTGTTCTTTTGTTTCTGCACAATTCGAAACTAGCCTATTTGGCGACCTTTTTGTTTTTTGTTGATAAGGAATGGTGGTAGGGAAGTGCACCCATTAGCTGCACTTTACCCCACAGTAAGGCTCTAGCCCACTGGAAACAGGTCCGGAGAAATTACCTATTCCAAGGTGGCTACCCCCGGTACCACTGATCTTCACTCCCCCCAGGATGGGCTCCCCCTCCTGGTTCCCTCAGTTCCCCGGGACTGTGGGATATGGGCCTCACCCCTGAAGGCAGATATGAAACTTTTTATTCCATGGTGGCTACCCCCGGTATCACTAGTCCAGTCCCTGAACTCTATCTCCTTTCTTCCCGCCCCATATGGGGCGGGCGAAAGAAGAGTCCAGCATAACTTGCATGCGCATGCTCAGAACGAACCAATCAAAAATTACTAGGCCCTAACCACGCTGCTCGCGTCAATGTGTCACGCAATGCCTTTTTCGCAATGCCCGCGCTCTGAAAGAAAACATTTTCTTTGACGTTGATATTGTCGTAAAAAACATAAAAACGTAAAGATCGAAATATTGTTTATCGTGGTCTGTACTCTTATCGACAACTAGTACGCGCCATTACTCTTTTCCCAAACATTTTTTTCATATTGTTTCTGTATGTTGAGCAGTTTTGCAAAAGTTTTTAAAAGGAAAGTCTGACGCGTGCAAGTAGCTCATTGCATAATGCAGCGCGTGCACTTTCAAGTCCGAGTCGGTGTTTTCAATTGTCACAAATCTTGGCAAAGATTTCTTTCGTTACCTTTGATATTGTAAAAAAAAAAACAAATCGAATGTGGTTTAGCGTGGCACTGGTGAAATTCCACTGATTTGGGATTAATTGACATGTTTTTAATCAAGGAGGGCCCCTTTGCTGGGCCCCTACTTCCCCGTCGTCCTTCCATGCATATGCCACTCAAATTTTACCCACAGCCAGTGTTTTATATCCAAATTTATAAAATGTTTAAGACAGTACGCGCATTCTCATTGGTCGATAGGCGTGTTTAGATGAGAGTATGCAAACACGGTTGTCACGTCACGCTTTCTGTGTTTCCCTGGCACAATTTGAAACCATCTCAAAGCCCAGGTTTGCATAACTGTCTCGAATTCTCCCAACCCCTCTCGTGTTTATATCAGGCTATGCAAACACGGAAAACGTTTTCTACTGCTTGGAAGTAGTACTGTTAGCAGCATCTCAAACCAGGCCTCAGAGAGGATCATTAATAGTTCCTACTTTAGAAGAAAATTTCATCTTGAGTAAAAATAGCAAACAAACTGCGGGGAGACTCCACTAATCAAGAAACAAACATTGTGACTAGAACTGAAAGATTGTTTGGAAGTTGACAAGTTTTAAGACTTGGAGGAGTTTGAACCAGGGGCCTCCTTATCGATCAAAATCCACTGCCCTCTAACCATAAGGCCAAACCGCCTCCAGAAATACAACACAAAACTGAAAATATTGCACGGATTACAAACAACAAACGTGAAAAAATTGGCCAACTTTTTTTCAAAGGTGCGCTTTTCCATGAATAGCCCATGCATGCTCCCTTGAATGGGTTTGAAATAAATTTCACGTTTTCAACTTTTCTAGAGGGAAATAGCAAACCATGCAGGTAGTAATGAAAAACAGACGTCAAATAAAAACGCTATTAAAAACTGCGGTCTGATTTTTATTTTAAAGTCAGGTCCCAAATTCGCAGTCACGGACCCTATGTAAAAATGGCTGCTTTAAATTTTCGTTTGTATTCTATCCTCGTTCGTTTTTGTCACAAAAACGAGATGAGTAAGGCAATTTTAAATACGAACAAAAGAATACTGTAAAGGCAGCCATTTTTGCATAGGGTCTATAAAGCCTGTCTACTGTCCTGATGTCCCGCGAATTATCACTGACTTGATGTTGCAGCGATGGCGTATGTCTCTGGTCTCGACGTGGTCCATATTTTAACGAGAATTTAAATAGTGGAGCCAAAATACCCGAAGCGAATAAAAATATGCAATTTTGTCCTTAAAACCCAGTGCTGATGAAGTTCTTTTAAAATTTCGTATAACTGCATACAAGACCCTGACTTTGGATAAAACTAAAAACTACGATTCCATCTGTGACGATTGCCACGCGCAAAGAAGGTACGGAGGAATTTGTTTCGTTTCCTAACTAGCAAAGATATAAATAGTGCTGAAATCAAATAATTGTAAATTAAATTATTATAAATGCGCCGATTGAGAAAAAAACCTAAAGTTTTTTGGTGATTTATTATCCAAGGACATATCCTGTCGTTTTCATGGCTACTGAAAGAGCACGCCTCCACAGAAAAATATCACAATAAAATTTGGCAAAGATTCATTTGCGGCTTTATTCTGAAGGCAAACACAGATGGTATTTACAGACCGCAGCTTTGTACTCTGAACATACGATATTTGTTTCAAAGCGTCAGTAAACTTGAATCACAACTTCCGACACAAGCTTCTATTCTACATATTTACAGATCTTTTCAGGAACACCGACTAGTGTGACACAGTCAATCGAGGCTTTTTGATAGTACCAGAAAAGTATCAGAAAGGTATGGCGTTTTATATCATTAACTTCAGGATTTGACATGTTGTAACTTTTAAAATCTGTAGGACAACGGTTTCCAATCTTTCTTTTTTGAATGCGTTTTTCGTTTTTGACGAATCGTCCCCAAAAGAACTGAAAACAAGCAGCCTTTAAAATAGTCCTATGTTTTTTGAATTCTGTCTAGTAGACGTTTTCAGTCCTTGGCTTGAATTATTACATTTTTTTGCTGATTAACATAAGAATCTTACCATACATCAAAGCAGACCAAGTTTCTAACATTCCTTGTTGATCTATTCTATTCGATCATAATCATTTTGTGTTTGCTTAGCAATGAATTGTTCTCGTAAAGAAGTATCTCAGTGTCAGTCGAACTGATGAAGTAGAGAATTTTAAAACAGTAAGATTCTGATGACTCTCTCTGTCCTGCCTAAGTTCGACGACGGTAACTCGCAACGCTTGGTTAACAGGTAATGCGAGCCGGGCCTGAAAAAAACTTAACTCGACCCTCTTTGATCGAACAAACTGCTCATTAATTTCGCTGTTTTTAATTTTCTGTTATTTTTTTTTGTCACTGTGTAGCTGATCAGAACAGCATATGCATGATCTATATAATTCTACAAGCATTTGGTTAATGTAATGATTAACATTTTGCCAGTTTCTGAAAAGATCCCGTGTTATATTATACTACTTAAAGTTGTCTGTTGTCACTTTAAAACTATCGCTAGAGATGACGTCTCGTTACTAAGCAACCTGAACGTTCTGGGCAATAAAAATCTGGGCCCCCAGTGTCAATCACAAATCCCAACGGACGGCCAATGCTCCCATTTTAATTTTAGTGAGTTGCCACAGGAATCTGTAATTCTGCCGGTTTTTTGCGGTTGAAAAATAAATTTGAAAACTAAAATTCGTAAAAAAAAATACAAACATACTGCGAAGGTAATATATTTTATCTACGATAATATGGTTATTCTTCAGCCAGTTATCTAAAAGAGATTCCGTAAGGTCAACATTAGCTGCTGTTGTACTCTTGCAGCGAAAATTCAGTCGACCTTTTGCGAACGTAATCAGTTGTTTTATGGCATTCAGCCTTGAGTCTTCCATTTCCTTTCTAACGTCAATATTCAGGCGAAATCTCACTTTGCCATTTTTCAAGTTCTGTTGTTTCTTGGTAGTACTTATTCCAATTTCTTTGCTCTGAATATGGAACAGGTTGAGGAAAAACTCACTGTTGCTCAATTTGCATTTTGTTTGCACCATCATAACGCTCATAAACCTGAATAATTTTAAATATGCCACCAAATGCAAAATCCGTCTGTGTTCACAGGCTAACCAAAATCACCTCTTACGAGATTTCGTTTCGTTCTCAGCATGCTGAGATAAATGGAAAGAGATAGCTCGCAGGCATCAGCTTTGTTATTTTAGTTCCCCGTGCAGCGACGAAAATAATTCATCGTTTTTGGTCTTCCAAAGCCATCATCTAAAGTGTTAAAATAAGTTTTATTTTCACGGTATTTTTATTTATTTATTATTCTACGTAAATGACACCGTAGGTTTGACGAAAAAAACGCTATTTCTCCACGACTTCTATGTTATGCGACCGTTATTCTGGCTTTCCACCATTGCACAGGAAAGCCAACAAAGTGCTTCAAGGGGGCGTGTCCTTGCCTTTTATAGGATCGCTCCGTGTTTAATTCACTAGTGTTAAGCTCATCTCAAGAATGTGAACCAGAATTAAGTAGTTCTCTTGGTAAAAGCCATCTTTAATGTTCTTTCTTTTTCACTTGAAGCACGATTTTTTGCGTAAAAAGTTAAATTATAAACCCTAGCTGAGCCCTTCCTGTTTATAATGCATCCCATATTTATCTGTTTATCACTGGTTTCCGTTAATATTTTAACTACATCGCATTTATTCTTTTTTCTATCAGGAAAGAATGGAAATATTGCTTTTGGATATTTTTTCAACATACCAAAAATGCTCACCGATTTTGTTAGAAGACAAATTGTCACTGAATCCCACATTTTGAAGAAGCAGTTGTGAGAAATCTTCGTCTCAATTGCCAGAGCATCTGCAAAGTAACTGATTGTGCAGTAGAACGTGAAAAGACACAACTTTTTATGCCTTTTGTTTTACATCTCATGAAATAAAGGTGTAAGTTTTCAGATATGTCTAATCGGAAAACGTTCTTACGGAGATTTGCTTATGAATTACGGCTGTATATTTACTAGTCAGGGAGCAGAAACCGAAAAATGAGAGTTTGATCCCTGATTCTTATAGAGAAAGACCTCTTGATCAAGGCCAGGTAGTTCTTAAAGTTGAATTGTGGTATAGGTTTCGAGTTAAGGGGATGTTTTCTTGCCCACCTCACGGCCCAGCATGGAAGCGAGGCTGCACACTTGAACACAGTTTACATCGCTATTTCTTGGTAAAAATCAACGAAATCAGCCACTCAAGTTAAATTCACAAAATATACATCTACTTTATTTGGAAGTTATCAAGTATGTCACGTGATTGGTCACGTGATTTTAAACGTGACCGGCAAATGTGCGACTATTAACAAACGTGCGTTCGCCGTTAATAGCCAAGTGGCCATGGGCGCCGCCATATTGGATCATGAGAGCATTGATATGAATCCGGATAGAAACGTATAACGAGGCTAGGTCTTTGAAAACATTGAAAGTGAACTTATATTTTCCCGGTGAAGATAAAGACTGAATTTATTCGTCATATTGTTGTCAATGGATCATGCCCGCATTGAAAGAACAAACTGTTGTACTTGACAAGTTAGAGCTCAGAGAGTTGTAAACGGCTGACCCGAAAACACTGACCCCCGGTCCACGGACCCCCACTACGGACCGGGTCCGCGGACTACGACGGACCGGTCCACGGACTACCACTACGGACCCCTCTACGGACCACCCCCAAAATAAAATAAAAACAAAAATAAAGATTTCACTTACTGCTTGTCCAATAGATCACTCGTGTCGGCGAAAGTTCGAGCGTTACACTAGGAAAATGTAAGAGACTGGTTAACAGACCGGTTAACAGACCTGGGTTCAGTCTGGGGTGCAAGTTACATCATTGCACGTTGCCATTTCCTTTCCTTTGGCTCTATATAAAAGACCGGCACCGGGATTTGTAGTTTCTTTCCCTCCGCCATTTTGTTTAAATTCCTCCAAGTCAATTTAAGAAGCCTGGGACGAGTTCACGAACCGCGCGAGAGAATGGGCAAAACAAAATGGCGAAGGAAATGCCACTCAAAGCTTTATACGTTTTGAGGCTTCTCGGAGATTTCCCGGTCTTTTATATCATATCAAGCCACAGGCAAGAAAATGGCAACGTGCAGTGATGGAACTTGCGCGCAAGACTGAACCCAAGTCTGTTAACCGGTCTGTAACATTTTCCTAGTGTATAAACGCTCGAACGTTCGCCGACTCGAGTGATCTATTGGACAAGCAGTAAGTGAAATCTTTATTTTTGTTTTTTATTTCATTTTGGGGGTGGTCCGTAGAGGGGTCTGTAGTGGTAGTCCGTGGACCGGTCCGTAGGTAGTCCGCGGACCCGGTCCGTAGTGGGGGTCCGTGGACCGAGGGTCAGTGTTTTTCGGGTCACCCGTTGTAAACAGTGAGTTAAAGATTAATGCATTGCAATAAAAGTCTTTGAAAAGCACTTGTTCATTTTCTCGGTCTTGAATATTTTAAGGCGTTATTGACCCGAGGGAGATTATTTTGCAGTAACAAAGGAGTAGTATGGAAAACTCTATTTGAACAAACAGAGTTGTTTTGTGTTGTCTAGTAGGTTCATAGGCCAAATGGAAATCAATTTATTCGCAATCATAGATTCTTATAATGACTGAGGTGTATATTTCGTAGTTGTTGGAGCTTTCATTGTCAATAAATGTATTTTTATTCATTTCAAATCTCTGTATATTTGAATCCTTTATTTTTTTGTATTCACTATTAACAAGCAATAAAGTCTGTTAAGAAAACGTGTTGCTCAAAAATATTTATTGTCGCGTGTTTAAATTAAGCGCTCCGAACTTCTGTTTTGTAATTTCAATGTAGAGCTGTCCCATGGGCTTTTTCGTTGGAGTTTGTATGCAAATCTAGGGTCGAAAATGGAGTTCAGTGTGTGACTAACGGAGCGGAAAACAAGAAAAGTTTGCAAAGCCCAATATATTCTCTCTCTTTCTCGTCAGCAAAGCTGAGAGGTCAGATAAAAACAAATAGACTCTACCTAAACCAATCAGTGTTGAGGGTTTTGTGAAAACAATGGGCAAGTCTAGGCGAGTTCAATGCGGCATTGTGAAGACACCAGTTTTGGAACTGGTTAGTCTGGCATTTTATTCATGAGACAAGACAAAAGCCTATGACGTCATCGGTGATAATTTATTCCCCCGCAAATTAATGAGATTCCCCCGCAAAATTCCCCCGCAAAAATCCGGAAACCGTGGTGCGCCTCATACTACTGTTGCAAAAATAAAGGAATAGATATAACAAAAGCCAAATGCATCGTCATAATAAAGTGACCAAATTTTACTGAAGCTCATCATTATTTCTATAAATTTCTCAACGCGACATTAAAGATTCTCTGCCGACTGACATGCATTGCGAGCGTCGTCAGTGGTTTATGAAACCTTGAATTTGTTATTATAGATCGTTTCGCTCTTCAATCCTTTAGAATCCGAGGCATCTTGTAAATGAACTTTAAGGGCATCAATAGCCCCAAATCCTTCCAATTTAAGTTGTTTAAAATAATTAAAAATAATTTTTTCAATGGATATCTTTTGCAAAAAAAAAACCTGTTCCCATATACTATTCGTGGTTACTCCGGGTGCTGTTCTTCAAATAGAACCGCTATAATGTTCGATTCCAGTCGATCAATATTGAATTTGACATTTGAAAAATCGTTTTATCTATGAGTTTTTGATTATGGATCATAATTCCTTTTAATGAAATTTAAGGAACGTAGTTTTGTGCCTTTAAAACTTCATCTCATGTTGGGAAAGGAGACAGGTAAACAAGCACAACTCTTCTGGTGTTAAATTGAGGCCCGAGACTACATGTCTCATTTGACATTCTAGTAGTTATGCTGTTCATCACATCTGTCAAATATTGGCTCTTTTTTAATGCTTTTATAAGTGGAGAACAGTGCACACTAGTTTTATTCGAAGACAATATTGTCGTACCCAAAACTTGAAAAAGAAATTCTTAGAGCTTTACGACTAAATTTCCGTGATATTTACATTCTCAGCTATCGCATAGTGGGGAGATTTGCTTATGAATTATCGCTGCATATTTATCAACTGTCATTTGTTTATTGCTGACCGTCATCTGTATTTTAACAGGGAATAAGAAGGGACGACAGTTCAAAATTTATTGAGAAACAGATGTTGCGAAGTTCAGCTTCTCTTCGGTGTCAGTTTTTCTGAACGCTGCTTTTCTAGATTTCTGCAAAAATGTTCTAAATGGAGCCAATGATTAATGATCGAACGTCCTACAACGGAAATAAATCATAACCTTCAGCCTTATTCAAATTAAAAAAATTATGACAAGAGCCGGACCTGGTACAAATAAAGTGGGCTTTTAATTACTGGTAATCAGTAATCCGTTTTTACACTTTCAGTAATCCTTAAAACCTGCAACTTTTAGTAATTTCGATGGTCATGGAAACGTAACCATGTTGAAGACAAAGACAAATTGTCATTTCTGGAAGAAGTATATACTTTGAATTCTCGTCAATGTTGTGAGTGAGCAATTGAGCTTATTTAAATATGTTTTACATGAGCGATGATAAGATAGGATTGCATTATTAACGCCTCACTGGGATGAAATTGGCTGCAGTCGAAGCATACGTACTATCTTCCAGTCGTGTAGAAGAGCAGATCTTACTCTCCGCCACTACTGTGGTTAACAAGAGTAATAAGAAACAAAAATACTTTGAAAAAGGCGCCTAAAAGAGACAAATCGCAAGTACGGAGCCAAGCTACGTCAACCAAGCAAGAAAAGCTAAATCATGCTTCTTTCAACAACCGCCATTGTGCGCGTCGTAATCCTTGCACTTGAGGTCGTCATAATCGTTATGGGAATGTGTTCACCATTTTTGTTTTCTGGATTCAGAGACTCCGTTTAAAACGAACTTTTCTTCTCTTGATCAACCTCGCTGTGGCTGATTTACTTGTAGGAGTAGGAGAAGCGCTGGTTCTAGCGACCAACACATTCCCAACGGTGGAAACGAGAAATTAAAAATCAAAAGTCCTTGGTGGGCTTTCCAAATATTTGGTAACAGTACTTCACTGATGTTTCTCGCTCTTATTTCGCTGGAACGCGTTTACGCCGTTTTCTGGCCACTGCTTCATCGTGTGGCAAGTACTCGAGCTTACATTTACAGTATCTGTGCTATCTGGGTAGCTGGATTGTGCATGAGTGGATTGCTGCTGCTGACTATATACCACATACATGTAGACAAGATGTATGCTGTTCTCACGTACGCTTCGTTTTCCTTTCTCTCCTTGTTGGTTATCTGTGCAAGTTACCTAACGATCCGCTCGCGATTGCAGAGACCAGCACTTGATTTAGATTTCCAAAGGCAAGCATCAGCGGAAAAGACTTTGCGAACATCAAGAACATTCTTTATAGTGATTGTTGTGTCGCTTGTTTTTTGGTTGCCAGGTTGCGTTATGATGTTGATAAAAGACTTCTGCTCGTGTCTCTCTTCAGAGGCTGCATGGCTTATTACTGTTTTAATGCTTGGGAATTCCATGGTTAATCCATTTGTGTACAGCTATAGGATGCCAATATTTCAAGATGCTCTGAAGAAATTCTGGAGAAAGCGCCAACGCAATATTGAATTAAGAACCGTTGCTGGGAGATCGCAAAATTGAGATTTTCGTTTGTGGATCCGATTATAGTTGGTGAATTAAAATTGTTTTGTTGGCTGCAACGTCGCTTCGTCTCAACAGTTTGAGAAATGTCGTGTTCTCTGAGCCAGTGGGGTGTCTTAGCTAAGTCTCTTCTTTTCCACTCAGATAAGTAAGCAAGTGATAGTCTCCGAGACACCCAAACAACGCCTCAATTAATTAAGACTATAACTACTAAGAAATACCATGAGAATAAGCAGAAAGAGTTTGTCTTAGTTGAGCTCTACAGATTCTTCCTCGGGTTTCGGTGTCGTTACTGCATATATTAGTCTTATATCATTGTATATTACATAACATCACTCCCTTTCTCACGAGAGTCGTTCGATCTTGATTTTATTGCCGTTTGGTTTATCTTACCAGTGATACAGCTTGAAGATGATGCTTAGTTTCCAAATTTTCCAAACTAAATTAAGGTGATGGGATGAATACAACTGTAATTATGTTAAGTTATGTTATGTTACGTTACGTTACGTTGCCTTGCATTGCGTTATGTTATGTCATGT
>JAHPZR010021995.1:0-10000 GCA_019787425.1 Platygyra sinensis
TTTTTTCAATGGATATCTTTTGCTGAAAGATCTTGTTCCCTTTTACTAAACGTGGTTACTCCGGGGTGCTGTTCTTCAAATAGAACCGCTATAATGTTCGATTCCAGTCGATCAATATTGAATTTGACATTTGAAAAATCGTTTTATCTATGAGTTTTTGATTATGGCTCATAATTCCTTTTAATGAAATTTAAGGAACGTAGTTTTGTGCCTTTAAAACTTCATCGCATGTTGGGAAATGACGTCACAGGTAAACAAGCACAACTCTTCTGGTGTTGAATTGAGGCCCGAGACTACATGTCTCATTTGACATTCTAGTAGTTATGCTGTTCATCACATCTGTCAAATATTGGCTCTTTTTTAATGCTTTTATAAGTGGAGAACAGTGCACACTAGTTTTATTCGAAGACAATATTGTCGTACCCAAAACTTGAAAAAGAAATTCTTAGAGCTTTACGACTAAATTTCCGTGATATTTACATTCTCAGCCATCGCATAGTGGGGAGCTTTGCTTATGAATTATCGCTGCATATTTATCAACTGTCATTTGTTTGTTTACTGACCGTCATCTGTATTTTAACAGGGAATAAAAGGGATGACAGTTCAAAATTTATTGAGAAACAGATGTTGCGAAGTTCAACTTCTCTTGTCCATTTTTCTGAACGCTGTTTTTCTAGATTTCTGCAAAAATGTTCTAAATTGAGCCAATGATTAATGATTTAACTTCCTGCAACGAAAATAAATCATAACCTGAGCATCATTCAATTTAAAAATGATGAAAAGAGACCATGGTACAAATTAAGGAAGTGGGCTTTTAATTACTGGCAATCAGTAATTCGTTTTTACACTTTCAGTAATCCTTAAAACCTGCAACTTTTAGTAATTTCGATGTTCATGGAAACGTAACCATGTTTAAGATAAAGACAATTTTATTGCTCTAGTCTGGCGAAAATGGAAGAAGTATATGCTTTTGAATTCTCGTCAATGTTTTGAGTGAGCATTGAGCTTATTTAAACATGTTTTACATAAATGATGATAAGATAGGATTGCATTATTAACGCCTCACTGATGAGAATTTGGCTGCAGTCGAGGCCTACGTCATATCTTCCAGTCGTGTAAAAGAGCAGATCTTCCTCTCTGCACTACTGAGGTTAACAAGAGTAATAAGAAACAAGAAAAAGGCGCCTAAAAGAGACAAAACGAACTGAGTACGGAGCCAAACTACATCAACCAAGCAAGAAAAGCTAAATCATGCTTCTTTCAACGACCGCCATTGTGCGCGTCGTAATCCTTGCACTTGAGGTCATCATTATCGTTATGGGAATGTGTTCACCATTTTTGTTTTCTGGATTCAGAGACTCCGTTTAAAACGAACTTTTCTTCTCTTGATCAACCTCGCTGTGGCTGATTTACTTGTAGGAGTAGGAGAAGCGCTGGTTCTTGCGACCAACACAATTCCCAACGGTGGAAACGAAAAATTAAAAATCAAAAGTCCTTGGTGGGCGTTCCAAATATTTGGTAACAGTACTTCACTGATGTTTCTCGCTCTTATTTCGCTGAAACGCGTTTACGCCGTTTTCTGGCCACTGCTTCATCGTGTGGCAAGTACTCGAGCTTACATTTACAGTATCTGTGCTATCTGGGTAGCTGGATTGTGCATGAGTGGATTGCTGCTGCTGACTATATACCACATACATGTAGACAAGATGTATGCTGTTCTCACGTACGCTTCGTTCGCCTTTCTCTCCTTGTTGGTTATCTGTGCAAGTTACCTAACGATCCGCTCGCGATTGCAGAGACCAGCACTTGATTTAGATGTCCGAAGGCAAGCATCAGCGGAAAAGACTTTGCGAACATCAAGAACATTCTTTATAGTGATTGTTGTGTCGCTTGTTTTTTGGTTGCCAGGTTGCGTTATGATGTTGATAAAAGACTTCTGCTCGTGTCTCTCTTCAGAGGCTGCATGGCTTATTACTGTTTTAATGCTTGGGAATTCCATGGTTAATCCATTTGTGTACAGCTATAGGATGCCAATATTTCAAGATGCTCTGAAGAAATTCTGGAGAAAGCGCCAACGCAATATTGAATTAAGAACCGTTGCTGGGAGATCGCAAAATTGAGATTTTCGTTTGTGGATCCGATTATAGTTGGTGAATTAAAATTGTTTTGTTGGCTGCAACGTCGCTTCGTCTCAACAGTTTGAGAAATGTCGTGTTCTCTGAGCCAGTGGGGTGTCTTAGCTAAGTCTCTTCTTTTCCACTCAGATAAGTAAGCAAGTGATAGTCTCCGAGACACCAAAACAACGCCTCAATTAATTAAGACTATAACTACTAAGAAATACCATGAGAATAAGCAGAAAGAATTTGTCTTAGTTGAGCTCTACAGATTCTTCCTCGGGTTTCGGTGTCGTTACTGCATATATTAGTCTTATATTATTCTATATTACATAACATCATTCCCTTTCTCACTGGAGTCGTTCGATCTTGATTTTATTGCCGTTTGGTTTATCTTACCAGAGATACAGCTTGAAGATGATGCTTAGTTTCCAAATTTTCCAAACTAAATTAAGGTGATGGGATGAATACAACTGTAATTATGTTAAGTTATGTTATGTTACGTTACGTTACGTTACGTTGCCTTGCATTGCGTTATGTTATGTCATGTTTAAGAAATAGAAAACATGTACCGTGTTGCTATCGAGTTATACAAACACGAGTGGAAGTTCGGGAGAATGAGAAATGCTGTGGGAACACGAGCCGCAGGCGTTTTCGTTCATTGCATATGTTGCTTGACTTGTGTACAAAAAATGAAGGCAATCCATTTTCCACGAAAATTTGAGTGGTCGGTTCTTACACGGACACGCTCTTAACACATTAAAAAGCAAAACCACAAAAGGAAAGGAAAACTGCCAGTGAAATGAAAACATTTCAGCGATATTTGTCGTCAATAAACAAAGGAAGCATAGTTGAAGTTTTGGACTTACCGACTGCTGTCCCTGACCACTTGTTCGCAAAGTCTTTTAAGATATCGGAAAACGGATGGCGACGATTACGAACCTGATACCCTGTCGGATTTGCAGTTAAGTATACAGAGGTTCCTTTCCGAGGGCAGGTCTCTTTTCACTGCCCTTTCGCCATTCAAAAGGCGATTGATGACACCAGAACAGTACAGCAGTCAACATCAACAAATTCTCTTGCTGCAACACAAGCCAGTTTAATCATCTTCAAGGACCATCAGATTTAAACAGCCGAGCGGTTTTTTTTTTCCGGTGTGGACATTCGCAGCATCTCTGAGCGCCAGTTCAAGACCTCTAACAGGCCAGTAACTATAATCCAGGAACCTCAGAAAAGGCGAAGAGTTCTCATCGAAAGTGATGACGAAGAGTAGTGCTGATTCTGTTTAAATTGTATTTTCTTTTACCGACACGGCCGCACGGCTTTTGAGCAAGTTTGAAGCACTTTTCTGTAGGAATTGACGTTTGGCGGTTGATTCTTGGGAATGTCGATGGAAATTTTCTCGTCATATGGTAACACAACTGTACTAAATTACTTTTTGCGGCCGTATTGATTACTGTTTTCCAAAAAATAAATATATTTTCTTTACGGAGAACGCGTTCGCTAAATTCTGTTAATATCGTGCAGTTTGACGGTTGGAAAGATGAATGAATAGATAAGCGCGCGCATCACCGGATGTGAAGTGACGACTTCCCCTTGACTGATTTACCTTTTTTCTTTCTTTAGAACCGTTTTGTTAGCCATGTAATAAACAACTTAATAACCTCGACTGTTCGGTCGTTACGGGAAAATCTCGAGCCTCAGCCTACCGTATTGACCTCGCTATCGCTCGGTCAATACGGCAAGGCCTCAGTTTGAGATTTTCTCTTAAGGTCATTCCCCAGTATTGCATTGCGCATCCCTACTGCGCATAATTTTACGCATGATTAGCGCGCGCGCATTAGAAAATGGCGGCTTTTTCTTTACGACTGGACCTCGCCGAAGAGGTAAATCGTCATTTTCTTGAAAACGACTATGGTGACCTATCATTTTTTTCTGCCGTTTTGATTTGATTAGTAAATTTCTCTATGTGAAATAAAGATGGGCCTATTCTCAGTGTTGAGAAAAAAACAAGGTGCTGTTGCTTCTAAACGAACATGTGGACCCCTCATTTTTATTTCCAAATTTAAGTTCCTATAATGTAAACAATCAATTGGCAAAGTTTGAGAAACATCTCAGTGTAGGTTCTATTTCAGTGGAATGACCTTAACGTCCTCACCCTCGGTTATTAAGTAGTTATTAATGAAATTTAACGAACGTAGTTTTATACCTTTAAAACTTCAACTCATGTTGCGAAAGAAGACGGGTAAAAAAGCACAACTCTTAGATTGAGGTCCGAGACTACTGGACCTGCTAGTAGTTATGCTGTTTATCACATCTGTCAAATATTGGCTCCTTTTTCTTTAATGCTTTTATAAGTGGAGAACAGTGCACACTAGTTTTATTCGAAGACAATATTGACGTACCCAAAATTTGCAGAAGGAATTCTCATAGCTTTAAGTCTAAATTGCCAGGGAAACCGTAAATTATTGACACAGTATAACGAAAACATTAATAGTTTTTTTGCCTTGGTGTTTTCTTCAAACCACGAAGAAACTACATAAGTTTCCGTGATATGTATATTCTCAACGTGATTACATCTTGAGGAGATTTGCTTGTGAATTATCGCTGCATATTTACTGTCATTTGTTTATTTACTGACTGTCATCTGTATTTTAACAGGGAATAGAAAGGACGACAGTTCAAAATTTATGCTGAAGATAAAAAAGTTGTATTTTCCTTCGTCGAAAATGGAAAAAGTATATACTTTTGAATTCTCGTTAATGTTGCGAACAAATGGACTTATTTAAATAAAGATAAGATAGGACTGCATTATCCACACCTCACTAATGCAGTTGAAGCCTACGCACTATCTTTCAGTCGTGTGAAAGAGCAGATTTTACCCTCAAGCCACTGTGATTAATAACAATAATAAGAAACAAAAAAATCCTTTGCAAAAGGCTCTTGCTTTAAAGAAACAAACGAAATACTTAGCCAAAATACATCGACGAAGCAAGAAGAGCTAAATCATGCTTCTTTCAACAACCGCCATTGTGCTCGTCGCAATCCTTGCATTTGAGGTTATCATTATCGTTATGGGAAACGTGTTCACCATATTTGTTTTATGGATTCAGAGACTTCGCTGGAAACGAGCCTTTCTTCTCCTGATCAATCTCGCTGTGGCTGATTTACTTGTAGGAGTAGGAGAAGCGCTGGTTCTTGCGACCAACACAATTCCCAACGGTGGAAACGAAAAATTAAAAACGGAAAGTCCTTGGTGGGCGTTCCAAATATTTGGTAATAGTACGTCACTAATGTTCCTTGCTCTTATTTCACTGGAACGCGTTTATGCCGTTTTCTGGCCGCTGCTTCATCGTGTGGCAAGTACTCGAGCTTACATTTACAGTATCTGTGCTATCTGGGTAGCTGGATTGTGTATGAGTGGATTGCTGCTGCTGACGATATACCACATACATGTAGATAGGATCTATGCTGTTCTCACGCACGCTTCGTTTGCCTTTCTCTCCTTGTTGGTTATCTGTACAAGTTACCTAACGATCCGTTCGCGCTTGCAGAGACCAGCACTTGATTTAGATTTCCGAAGGCAAGCATCAGCAGAAAAGACTTTGCGATCCTCAAGAACATTCTTTACAGTGATTGCTGTTTCGCTTGTTTTTTTGTTGCCAGGTTGCGTTATGGTCTTGATAAAAGACTTCTGCTCGTGTCTCTCTTCAGAGGCTGCTTGGCTTATAACTGTTTTAATGCTTGGGAATTCCATGGTTAATCCATTTGTGTACAGCTATAGGATGCCAATATTTCAAGATGCTCTGAAGAAATTCTGGAGAAAGCGCCAACGCAATATTGAAATAAGAACCGTTGCTGGGAGATCGCAAAATTGATCCGATTTTAGTTGGTGAATTAAAATTGTTTTGTTGGCTGCAACGTCGCTTCGTCGCAACAGTTCGAGAAATCTCATGTTCTCTGAGCCAGTGGGGTGTCTTAGCTAAGTCTCTTCTTTTCCACTCAGAAAAGTAAACAAGTGATAGTCTCCGAGACACCAAAACAACGCCCTCAATTAATTAAGACTATAACTACTAAGAAATACCATGAGAATAAGCAGAAAGAATTTGTCTTAGTTGAGCTCTACAGATTCTTCCTCGGGTTTCGGTGTCGTTACTGCATATATTAGTCTTATATTATTCTATATTACATAACATCATTCCCTTTCTCACTGGAGTCGTTCGATCTTGATTTTATTGCCGTTTGGTTTATCTTACCAGAGATACAGCTTGAAGATGATGCTTAGTTTCCAAATTTTCCAAAACTAAATTAAGGTGATGGGATGAATACAACTGTAATTATGTTAAGTTATGTTATGTTACGTTACGTTACGTTACGTTGCCTTGCATTGCGTTATGTTATGTCATGTTTAAGAAATAGAAAACATGTTCGATCTTGATGTTACTGCCGTTTTGTTTATGTTGCCAGTGATACAGCTTGGGGATCACGCTTAGTTTCCAAATTTTCCAAACTAAATTAAGGTGATGGGATGAATACAACTGTAATTATGTTATGTTATGTTACGTTACGTTACGTTACGTTACGTTGCGTTGCATTGCGTTATGTTATCTCATGTTATATTATATTAAATGATTGTAAAGATATTCTGTGGGCCTCGGGTACTGTTAACTTAATTTTTATTCCACAAGGAATGATAAATTACCCTGGGACAGTTACAAGAAAACACCATGTGCTCTTCTGTTAGTTTCGGATACGGTGACACTACATCGTCTTCAAACCTATTTTGTTTACATCTCCACCTTGAAAAGTCTAATAGGTAAGAAAAATTAGTACTAAATATGATAACAGAAACAACGAGCTAACTCGACATAACGCCGAAAAGAAATCTGCAACGGCTTAACCAAGTAACAGAAATGTTTTATCAGTCAATACTGTCCGTAAGTCAAAGCTTTTTCTTAGCAACACGGCCATCTTTGCTTGTCATGTGTAATCCATCATTTTTCTCATTGTAATATTATGATGGTTTTGTTAGGTTTCTATAATGATTCTGGTGGCAGGTCTTGCTAGATCATGGCCATATCTGAAGAGGGGTGATACCTGTCTTCGTAAGTTTCTGCCCTTTCAGTCACCTGCTCTCTTCACTATGATTGTCTACCGTAGAATTCCGAAAGTAACGGCTCCCGTTACTTTCGAATTTTGCGGGCAAAAGGGGCCGCTACTTTCGGGTAGCCGTTATTTTCGGACAGGTAAAAAACGTTTGTAACTCGAAACGGTCTCAGACAAAGAGGGCGCGTATTATGAAATTTAAAAGTCATTCCACTTAGGCATATTCCTAAAATGTAACGTAACCAGATGAACAAACAGTAAACAAAACAGACTAGCTTAAGCGGTACGCTATACGTACACGATTACTAAAACTGTACAGTACATTTTGACTCTTCACTGACAAATTAATTTCAATAAGTATTGCAGTGTTCATAAGTTTCAACAGTGTTTTTGTGACCGTTTTGGGAAAATTTTTTAAAATGCCGTTAATTTCGGGGGGCCGTTGCTTTCGGCGGGACCGTTACTTTCGGGATTTCATGGGGGGGGGGGGCTAAAAATTAACGTTACTTTAGGGGGGGCGTTACTTTCGGAATTCTACGGTTTTAACAAATAGATTCCATGTTGCCGTGCGTCTGTTCAGTAATAGATCACAGATGACGTCAAAATGTGGTAGCCGAGTGTGTCACTGATGTTCTTACCACATTTTGACGTCTCCTGTGATCTATTACTGAACAGACGCATGGCACCAACCTGGAATCCATTTGTTTTATATAATAACGAAACAAATAACTACACATAAAGCTTATGTTTATTTCAAAATACTTCATCATAACGCGGAAGCCGGCCTTGGCCCACTTTGGCGGGGCGAAAAAAGGCCATTTCACGTGATCTATTATCTATACAAAATGAAGCAATTTCATTGGTTACTGTGCGTAGCAATGAATTGTGATTGGTCGAAGAAAATCATGCCACTGTCAAACCTGACTCGAGCGTCGCTCCTCGGAATGAAAACTTGCAGCGAAAGCAGAATTGACTGCGAAATTTTAAAAATCTTGAAGAATATGCTGGAAAAACCAAATCAGTTTTTGTCATCAGTGCAGCCCTGTGAGCCGAAATGCTTGGAGGTTGCCTTGAAAATGGCAGGCGTTGAAAAAATACCCTCGGAAAACTTGTGGTTGCGGTCAACCTAGAGGCCATTTGATTCGAGTTTTGAATGAAAGGAGCGTAAATGACGGTGGAGATTTTTGTCTTCTGTGGTTGGTGATTCTCAAATCAGTTTGATATAGAGTCGGAGACACATTTTAGCTGCGATACTGTTAGTCGTGAGCTGTGGTTAGCTATACTTAGCTCGCTCCTGTGCCCTGAAACGGACAGGAACACTCGCATCGGAAAGCAAGGTTGGTCAAGGTTAGGTGTTAATTTTATCCGATTTTAAGAAGTGATGTTTTGATGTTTCATTCCTGACATCAAACATGTGTCAACAGTTATTTTGACACTGTAAAAAGTTGATTTTTTTTTAATAAATTAATCTCTGAAACATTTTGTTTATTGGGTTTGTTAAATTCGAGATAAAACAATGGTTCTCGGCTTACCAAGACCAATTTTGTGCGTGGCCATGGTTTAGTCTCGCTCGACTGCCGACTGAGACTGCTCGAGATTTTTTCTGGATCATTTTCTAAAAGAAACAGCTTTATCTTTCTTCTTCCTGCTTCTCGAACCTGTTCAATTCCTCGGCAAGACTTTTTTGTACTTTATCTTTTGCCAGGAGCCATAATCAGGGACGGAGACCGTAAGCGCGCGCCATTTCTAGTATTGGGGTTGGCCCCATGATATGGGACAATTTTTTTATTTTTAAGCCCTGGTCAAACGGCGCGTGATAGTCGATGATAGTTGATTCTCCCCTAACTATCATCAACTATCACCAACTATCACTCAAATGGTTAAACGGCCAAAGAATTTCGTGATAGTTGACGATAGTTCACCGGCAGTCGCGCAAGCAAAGTCACGAGAGCAGCAAGTTCCGAGCTCTTTCCGCGTGAAAATGTGAATACTAAATGGCCTCCCGTAAGACAAAGTTGTAAAAGTATGAATTTTTCGCGACGAAAGAGGGCGGCAGCATGTTTTCAGACCGCTATCGGGCCAGTGATTACCAAAACAGCTGACCGAAAAACTATCATGAACTATCATACGCCTGGTCAAACGAGAAAAACTATCATTGACTATCATGAAGAGTTTGAACAAGCTCAAACTGAATGATAGTTGATGATAGTCAATGATAGTGCATGATAGTTGGTGGTCAAACGGAAGCGCGCGCTCAACTATCATCGAGTATCATCGACTATCATGAGCCGTTTGACCAGGGCTTTAGAACTGGTGGTTTTCACTCACGCAAGTAAGGTTAATTATCACGCAAGTGAAAAAATAAAATCGCTTATCATTCAATAAATTGAGTCAAGCAATTGAAATATCGTAGAAGAGTAATAAATAAACAACGTACCAAAGTTTCGGGGATGTGCGATATTCCGAACTCGAGTTATTCGGCAAAAGGTATCACTGAAAATTATAGTGGTTAGTATGGAGACGCCGTGTTGGAGCCCGTCTGAGGGACTCCAACATGGCGGCAGGAAACCAGTGGAAACATCTGGAGTTTACTTTGGCTCTCTCAAATGTTTCTTCTCTCTGTTAAACTTGAAAACATTCGCATACGAACTTCTCTCAACATATTGGTTACTCAGAACTCGAAAACTTAAGGCAAATCGATATTTTCGTGCACGTAGAATGTTACCCAGAAACAATGCCGATGTCACGCATTGTGAAAAAAACCGTGCTCTATTTTCAAA
>JAHPZR010021995.1:15000-17500 GCA_019787425.1 Platygyra sinensis
TCCCAAGAACTAAATTTATCCACAGTAGTATAGAGGATGGGGGTACGAGACCAGACGCTAACCTGCGTACGCTCCCCAGAAAATTTATGCGTACGCTGAAATTTTTTGAGCGTACGCTCAAAAAAATTTAGCGTGAGCAGCGATTACTAAACACTAAAGAATTTCTATGCGTGAGCCGCGATTACTAGGAGCCTTTTTTATTAAATTTTTTTTTATCTTGGTAAGTTGATCTAAGTAAGTAGGAAAAATATTTAATAGATGTTCTTCTTTCTCACGCCTAGAAATAGGACCACAATATTCATAATAATCAACAAAATCATTTGCTGTTTCTAGGAGATCTTTAGCAGGGTCTTCACCATTTTTTTCTACTTTTTCTTTTAAACGTGATAAATTCCGTCTTCTATATTTTTTCTCCAATCTGTCTGTAACTTGCAATCCTCTTGATACTTCTTTTGAAAATACTATGAATTTACTTTTCCCCATCTTTAATCTATAATGTACCGTCATTTTTTTGTTTGCATAGCCCGCCAATGACCATAAGCATAACTAGTGATACCATTATCTAGAATGTAACGCTTATCATCATAACATGATAAGTTGGTTTTATTGATCTCATAACTTGATACCTGGTGTCAAAAGTATGTCATATTTTTCTTCCATGGCCAAGCTAATATGCCCCGTTAACAGTAATTCTTATCGTTTCATCGGGAATAGTGGTGTCTTATGCAGGCTAGAAGATATTTTAGCCTGCTGCTGTGAGCCAATCAGGAATAAGAAAATAAACAAAGCCAGCCAATCATTATTGAAAAGGTTTAAACTATACCTGCTATTTCATTGCCTTCACAGTGGTACTGTAGCATTTTCAGCCCTGTCCATAGGCGTACGGGCACCCTCGGACTTGGGGGGGGCGGTGACCTTATTGTCCGAAAAATTACAAAATGCCCGAAAGTGTCAGTTGTATATACGTACTCAAATCGCAGTAAAAACACTGAAAAACGTTCTCAATTCTTACGTCTAATGAAACTGTTATCATTACGGAAACACAGCCGAATTCCGATTTTTTGGAACATCCAAGGGAACTGATGAAAATTGCTTTTAAAAATCGGACAGTTCGTGAAATTATGGCGTTTGACCGAGGAGAGGGAAACGACTATTGGTTTGAGTTATCGGGAGGATCGAAAAAATGAGGGTTAGAGAAATCAGGATTCCACTGTAGTTATTTTGAAACATTGCATACTCCTAGCCTATGACTTCATTCGACAGCCTGGTAAAATCAGAAACTTATAAAAGAAACAGTTAATTGTTCCTCGTGCGAGAAGTTCAGGAAAATTTTAAACCGGCACTTTGCTGAGCCATTCAAAAGGGCTCTTTTCAGAGCCACCACAAAGACATAAGTCTTGACAGGAGCCCATCTTGGTCGTCCTTTGCTTTCATCCTTTTGTCACTAATGGAAATAACATCATGGATTCCCACGGTACACATTTAATTGACATATGGCTTTTCCAAAACAGAATACCTGCAATTGTGGATCCTTAGATCATTTGACCTTAACTCCGATTTGACAAGACAAACGCTAGTGAAAGTAACCTACAAGCCAGGCCTTGAGTACCTTTTAGAATGCTTTCTCCCGAGTACTTTTGCCCGAATCATCAGCGTTTTGCCCGAAAAATCTCAAAATTTTCTGCGACTGGGGGGGCTGCAGCCCCCCCCCCCCCCGCCCCCCCGGCTCGTACGCCTATGGCCCTGTCAACCAAGACCCTTCCAGTTAAACTGCAAACTATTTTCAAGTTCAAAACAACAAAGCTGAAAAACCTAACAGGGAGGCAAGTTCAAGGTTTTCTTAGTTGTGTGAAGAGGAATTATGGAAAATTGAAGAAGAATCCAGGTGGCACAGTTTGTGTAAGTTTGCTTTTGTCGATTGAGTCTCACTTTGTTTGGACATTATTAGGCCACTTTTATTCCAGTGTTCATCACAATTAATTTTAACACTTCTAAACAATGACTGTCTATACACTGGTTGTCTTTACTGTCTGTCTATAGAACTCAAAGCAGACAGTGTTCAAGGTCATCAGTTCAGTGTACTTTCTCAGTGTTAACTCAATGCCCTCTGAAAAGATTATAAAAGTAATAGAGTCCATGTTCTTGGGCATAAATAAGCTTTTGGTCCTTCTCAGAAATTATTTTGGCCCTAGCCGAAGATGAGGGCCAGGATAAGCCTGTGATGGGCTTAAAACTTATTTATGCCCGCATAGGTGAGAACCTGAGCTAGCTAAGCAGGCAAGAAAAAAAAAGCTAAACAAATTCTGTCATAATGAAAATTCTCTCAGATTAATTCACCCGTTGCACGATTAGTGCATGTCTCATGCAATTTTTCCACAGAGGGACTTTTGGCAGCCTATGTATTGCACACATTGTTGCAATAACATTTGTGTTTGACCATTAATTAATTATGATAATTAATTGATTAAAACATATATGTTTGGCTGTTTTGTCCTGCTTT
>JAHPZR010021995.1:22500-27387 GCA_019787425.1 Platygyra sinensis
AGGCTGGTAGACCAGACACGAGAGAGCAGCGGAAATCGAGCCTATAAATCTTGGCAAGATCGTTTATTCATCAATCATCTTGGTTTTATTGAATGGCTACGATTTATATTTTTGACGGGGTGACACTGCAAACCAGCAACTCGGACTCTACGCTAACAAGAACGTACAGTCATCTGGGTGCACAGCCAGCAGAAACTCACCTTTACAACCGTGACACTTCCTCAGTTGTTCCCTCTTTGTTTCCTTCATCCGCCATTTTGAATATTTTGGCGGGTTACCGCTGTACACTAGTTCCCAGACTCCCGTTCCCCGTTCCCCGTTCCCCGTTCCCCGTTCCCCGTTCCCCGTTCCCCGTTCCCCGTTCCCCGTTCCCCGTTCCCCGTTCCCCGTTCCTCATTCCCCTTTCCTCGTTCCCCGTTCCTCGTTCCCCGTTCCTCGTTCCATGCTCCTGGTATTAGTAACATCCCAAAAAACAAGCGCATATTGCGTCTGTTTTGGAGAAAACAAGGGTTTCATGTTACATACTTTTGCGAGGGAAACTAAAGTATCAAGTTAAAAAGTCGGCGCGAAGAGCTAAATTGTCACGTTTGTTCAACGTATTATTGAATTTAAAATGAACGAAAATCATCATCAGAGTAAAATTTAAAAACTGCCGTGACAAACATTAATTGTACATAATTTTTGGACCTTGAATGAAAATACAACCTTGAAACATACACACTGTTAATTAAAAGGGAATGCCCTAGTGGACTTCCAAGTGAGCTTTTGTACATAATACTTTTATTTCCCTACTAAAATGCTCCACCTTAATGCTCCATTTTTTCCACTAAAATGCTCGGTTTCACTAAAATGATTGGTTAATGATCCTACAGGGTTTTAAATTTTCATAAATTCGACGTTTCAACACAATTAACAGTTCAGAGTGCTTAACAAAAAACATATACTTAGCAGTAACAAGTTAACAACAACGTATGTAAAAGTTTTAATACACCACAAGATAATTCCCTAAATGATCTGTTGTTCTGTTAATCCTTCGTCCCCTTTCAATGATACTTAAGTGGAGAGGTTAAGTTTAGTATTTATTTTCTCGTTAAAAATAGTTTTTATTTCTATATTCCGTGGAAAAACACCAATTTTCCGTGAAAATGCCACTGAAATGCTCGAACAATGCTCAATGCATTTGCCTCACTAAAATCCTCGAAAAAATGCTGGCATAATGTACAAAAGCCTACTTCCAGGGTAGGTACCAACCGGAAGTGAAGCGAGCAGGGGTTAGTTACGGGACTACCTTGCCAGAGCTATCAACTGCACTCTGCGCTATCTGAAATTGTCTCACTAGTTCCTGTTTGTGTGTGCGTGTGTAGGTATGTGCGATTTTCCTTTGCCGAATTTCTTACTTTACTCTCTCTCCTTTCCATCACGTTTGTAGTGGTCCGTGGTTAACTTTCTAGCCTGCGAGCAGGCTCAGTTGTTTGGGCAGGGTATTGCGGACAAAGCAGCTGGCGAGAAGAATAGGGCGAGAAAAACTTTTCCTTCCCTCATTCTTCTCGCCGGCTTCGCCGGTTCTCGGTTCTGCTTTGTCGCCTTTGACCGCGATACCCTATCCAAACAAGCGAGCCTGCTCGCAGGCTTTTAACTTTCTAATTCCTTATATGTATTGTATTTTTTTCAAACACCTCTGTAAAATTAATGTTTGCGAGAGTTTAAATTGAAATTGAAATTGTAATGACTTGTTGTAATGACTTATTGATATCCTTGAGTGCTAATTCAAACACCAAGATATACTTTTGTTCTTAATTTCATTTCAGCTGAATCCCAAAGCCGAAAGGTAACACAGCACAAACAAAAGATGTTTTATTTAATCTACTAGTTCCATTTTAATAATTTGAGGTTAAACAGAAGACATATTGTAAACCAAGCAGTAGGTACAGATGGTACAGGCCTGACAAATCAAGCTTTAACATGGCCCTCACTCTGTGTCCGTTATAAATGATAAGCCATAAAATGGAGCCTTTCTGTTGTTCCTTTTTATTTTATTCAACTGGTTAAATATTTAAAATTTGAGTACTACGTGTTGAAACAAATGTTTTTTTACATCATTCTATCGGCTATCAATTATTCATTGATGGAAGACAATTTAAATGCATACGAGTATACTGGGCTCGGAATTGTAATTAGTAGTTGTAAAAAAATGGGCTTTATCAACAACGTATGGTACGTTGAGTTTCTCGTCGAAGATAGTTTTGATAGCTTAGTCAAACAAGCCACACTTACGCATTGACCGATTCGAGACAGGTTATTAAAAGCATGATTAAAGTTTAGAGTCATACAACACATAATGACACCACTACAGAGTCAGTTTACTAAGCAATGATCCATACCAAACATAAGTTACCACCTCATGAGAAATGTTGTTAATGGTTTGAGTTCGTTTAGTTTTTATTATTACTATTATTATTTTTTCCAATCAGTCTTAAGATGTTTGAGACAAGAGTTTCTTTCTCGTCATTGTATTTCAAAGTCTTTTAATGACTATGTCACAAAGACCTGATGCTTGCATAATTTAAACAGTTTAAAGGGTTTTATGATACGCATTAGAATAATTACCTTTAATGAACGTAGATAGGTTTAGGAATCACCTGTTGATCCAGGTTATAAAAGTCAGCAGAGCGACAAAAGCTATTCACACCAGACTGAGTAAGCCGACTCACAAGCAAGTCTTCACTCATTATGAACACTCAAGCGATTGTGTTGTGTGTGTGTTTTACAACGTTACTGCTGTGCAACCAACCAAGCGAGGCACAGAATTGCCACGAGCCACATTTGGTAAAAGGTTTCCCTACAAACGAATCCTTCAAGGTATTTTGCATGAAACAGGAACGTTTCTGTATGACTTGTGTATATATCTGACTGTACTTAATCTTTGTCTTTGCAGTATGAGGATGGTGGAATTCGACCTACTGAACTTAAGCCAGATCATTACGGAAGGGAAGTGCCTCGTCATGAGAAGGTGAGGATTTTAAACAGTTTTCTTCATCTTGGACAAGTTAAACTAAGTTTTTGGTTTGAAATGGCAAATCAAACGAAACCAAACAAAGTTTGAGTAGATCAACATAACAGATGTAAGGTAGGCTAAGCGATATATCAGATGAATTATGTAAAATGCCTGTGATATCTGACTGTGATATCTGTGATATCTAATCTTTTACTGTCTCTCAGCCTGAATCTCAATGGCCGGCTCATATTGGAAAACGAGTACTTGTTGATACAAAAGTGAGGATTTTTAGTTGTTTTTTCTTGGACAACAGCGGCAAATCAAACGAAAAGCAAACACAAAGTTTGGGTACATCAACACACTACTGATTTTCTGCATGGAACTATCCTTTTGAATCCAAATTTGTTAACAAGCTTTTTTGATAAAAGGCCGTTGAACACTCACTCGAAACAAGTTATTCCAAGCAGTTAATATAACAATCAACAGGTTGTAAATTTTATATTTTAGTTTGCACAGGATAATTTGCATCCAATTCTTAGATTATAATCTCTTAGCCGCGCCAAAAATCGCAATCGGCCCGTATTGAGACTTTGATCTTCAAGAGGTTCAAATAAACTAGATGACTACTGAACCAGTGGAGTGTGGACTAGACATTACATAGCTTGTGTTAAAACACCGAAAGCATTTCTCGATGGAAATATAAATTGACAAATTTTAATATTTTCAATATTCTCACCTCCTTATTATAGAGAGCGGAAAGCCCTCAAGATGTTAAGAAGTGGCTGGAGTAGATACACCGGCTGGTTTACAGATGAAGAGCGCTAAAACGGATCATAATGTGGCAACTTTAACAATCGCCGTAAATTAAACAATGCTTATTCATCTCTGATTTATTTGCTTCATCTGCTTGTAATAATTTCTTGAAACAGAAGAGAAGCATTAAACATTTGAAAAGAGTGATCACACCATTTAAACACTGTCAGTTTGCGTGGTTATTAATAATATTTCCTCTTGACGCTGAAAACAATTAATGCATTGGAAAGCGTATGACACGTAGCTGGTAAACATCTGCTCGCTTCCCTTGTCAAAAGTAGAGAAAGCCCGGGAGGGGGTCCTCCCTATAATGACCTATACGGGGAGGCTCCGCCCGAAAGGGGTACCTTTTTCAGGCTTCAGGTATAAAAAAGGGTAGAGATTTCACAAGTTGAGGTATATAAAAGGGTAGGGAAATCGGTCATTTAGGTATTTCAAAGGGCCTTTAATTATAATTTTTCGAATAGACGCCCCTGAAGGTTGTATAAGTTCATTTATTAGCACTAAATAAAAACGAGAACAAGACTTCCTAAAATAGGTATGTGAAAGGGGTACCTGTTTTCAATAAAAGGCATATAAAAGAAGTGCCTTTTCTGCCAAAATGGTATATGAAAGAGTAAGGGGTTGGACCTCGGGGCGGAGCCTCCTCGTATAAAACTTTGTTAAGTACCCGTCCCCTCCCCCCCCCCCCCCCCCCCGAGAGAAAGTGGCGTGCTTAGGAAGCGCGATTCAGCTTTATTGAGTAGAGGACGTAGCGTCACAAATCGACAGGTTGATGACGGTGGTTATTGTTAAACTTGCTAATATCAAACAAATTAGGACTCAACTGAGTTTATACGAAATAGAATGTTTCTCTTTTTCTGAAGCGTGACCACAAGCGTTCATTGTTATTGCGATTCCCTTTCTGAGTCATGTCTTTGTCTTTGGGTTTCAAGAACGCATGCGCTATGAGCAGATGGTGAAGCTAATCCCAGATGTGTTTTCTTTGTTATTTTCGTTATCTACGACAGTCTGCTAACAGCTATCACCTGACTAACAAGATCTTTCAAGTAGAGAAAATCCTTCAATCACTTAACCAC
>JAHPZR010022000.1:0-5000 GCA_019787425.1 Platygyra sinensis
AAACAATATAAACATGTGAGGGGAGGGAATGGAATTTCAGACACCTTGTATTCCCTATTCCCATATAACTTTTTCAGTGGGTATGAACACTTTGTTCCTTTTCTATTTGATATAAAATAATATATTATAGGCTGAACATTTGTTTCCTATTTCTCCTGTTGCCTATCACCTGTCTATTACTGTCTTCTTTGCTCTCAAGTAGCCTTTCCCCCTAGAAAAACAAAACTTTATGGAAAATATCAAACTCAGGTTTGGTTGTGTTTTACTTCTTTGTTCAGGGAGTTTACTAAGAGGATTGGTGGTAGCAAACATTTCTACTACTGAACAACAAATGAGAGGTATCGTGAATGGGAAGATGAGTTGCCATCTTTTAATGAATCGCCTGAGGTGCCAGATGATGTTGATCTGACTGAAAATCCGCTGAGGCTCCATAGACTGAGGTTAAACAGACGAGAGGATTCATCGATATTTACTGCTGGCCGAAGCTTCCTTCCTGCCAGGAACCAAACTACAATTTGTCAAAGGCTTCACAGGCCAGAAGGACATTTGCCACCAAATGTTTAAATTAATTTCTAGAGACTACAATGTTGCAAATAAATATTTTCTGCGATAAAATTGTAAAGAGCTGTCTTACGGCAGCAACATTTTATTAAGCAGTGTGGCTATTGTGTTTATTTAGTTCTTTGAAGTATCCAACAATTTCCACTCTGAATGTTTAATTCTCTTAAAAATAATTAAAGTGTGGATTGAGACAAAAGAATTCCAGTTGAATCTCTCAAAGCAACCATTTAGAAATTTCTGTCTCCGGTACTACCCAGGACACCTTTGGTTCTTTTAGAGCAAAAGGTGTCCTGGGTAGTACAGGAGACAGAAATTTCTAATAGAGCATATAAATAATGTGACAAAATTTTGCCTACTTAGCACTGGGTAACTGCAGAGTCTTGGCCCATGTTATAAAAGTTTTATGCATGTGACAAGTCAATTCCAAGAAAAAATCCAGCACTTCCAATTTAGAAATTTTTGTCTCCTGTACTGCCCAGGACACCTTTTGCTCTAAAAGTGGTCGCAGTTGCCTACAGTCAGGATGTTTTAAATATAGTGATGTGACTTGGTATTTGGAAAAACTGTTCACCAAGGAAAGGTGGCCACAACTGGTGGTTTGACTGTACTTCATAAGGGGAATTCACAGAGCATTGAAAATCACAACCAACAAAACTTAGGGGACTCATTCCCATAAATGGTCTGGGACAGCAATCATGGTCAGTTGTAATCTACTGCCAGTTCTCCATCTCTAGAAGTAGAGTGGGAGACCAAAGTGAGTGCAACAGGAGGAAAGAAACTTCTCATGTTCATGATTATCAAGAGGTCAAACTATTAATACCCTATCAACCCATAGTGAAAAAAGGATACCACTGTGCAAGGCCAAGAAAGGAGAGTTTTAATTTGATACACATATACAGGAGATTAAAGAGTTAGGACACTATTATATTTATTTTTTGGGTCATTTCTGTCTCACTGTCCTTGCTGTTATAGAAACTACTGCATAGTATCGAAATGCACTGATTGGTTGTATCCACTTCCTCTTAACATACTAAAGTTTGCAGCTTAATAATTCTCCTCTCTTTATGGCCTTGGTTAGTTTTGGAATTTTCTCCACACTACAATAGCCTATCACATGCCCTGCAGCAAAATAAAAAAATACAAACTTTATGGCATTTTTGTCTCTTTAAGTTGTCAGTTTCAAAACAAGCTCTCACTCCAATATTTTCCCCCTTTGCTTTACGTTCTACACATTTGATGAGTGATTCTTGGTATCTGCCCTCCCAAAATGAACCTTTTACGGCGAATGTGTCGGTGAAATATTCCTTGGCTCCATCTTCAACCTCTTTGCTAGCAGAGCACTCCTCTTCGCTGGATACAGCAGGACTGTTGGTCTCCTGTTCGCTGGCAATAGAAACCTCATTCTCTGCAGCGTTGGCAATCATGGAAACTAAACAATAAGGGGAGAGACTTGCACAATTGCACCATGATTCTGCGTCAATTATCACAGGAGGAAAGTACTCGTCGAGCAGAGATTCCTTCACCACCCTTGGTTTCACGAATTGTGCAGCTGGCGCAGGTAACACTTCAAAAGACCACAGCAGTGTTGACTTGTGACCTTCATCACTAAGGTTATTTGGATTGAGGTTCTGCTGAAGAAAATGATTACCGTATGCAAATTAGAAAATGTGCTGGATTTAATGAACAAAGGAGAGCACATGAATGCCTGCTTACACACTGGCGAAGAAATGGCGAAGAACACGAAACAGGTCAAATGACCGGGAAACATAAGCTTATATTTCTATTTTCATAACTTACCGTTATGTCACACGAAGAATTAACGCGAATCAACAATGGAGCTGCTCTTCCCTCCAACAAAACATCTACGGATTGATTCTCAACCACATCAGGGATAAGACAATGATGTAGTTTGCTCATGTTTTCAAGGAAGCTCACACGAGTTTCTCTACAAACTAGTGTAACACATGTAAATCCTTTCAAACAAACACAAAACTTTTCTTCAGACACACAATGAACGTAAAGCAAGTCCACGTTCTTGAAAGAGGAAGCCATAAAAACCACAAGCAGTGTGAAAGAACATGGCGGCTCCTTTCAGTTGTTATCTGTTCTGTGGCTCAAAATTATTTCTCCCTCCTCCCAACTTTTTTTGGGCCATTTCTCCCTCCTCCCTATTCTGTTCCTCCCCCCTCATTAGTGATGACGTCACGAATCAAAGTGATAATATAGTATGAAACCAGATGCATCATGGGATACTATTCGAACCTCCTCTGAGCATCAAATTTAGACACAGCTCCTGGCTACAGAATACAATATATTTTATTGTCATTTTACACAAAAAAAGATTAGACCCATATTAGTTTACAACATGAGTTTCAAGTAATTTGAAGCAACAGGTGCCAATCAAGAATTGTCACTGCATACATGTAGCTATGTCACGCAGGATTCAGCAATGAGGCAAGTAAGCTAAATTTTTGACTCAAATATCACTTAAGTCCAACTTTCTTTTTGAAAACTAATTTTGCCAAGGTTAAGAACCACCCTTGGCCTAACAAAATCACGAATAAAATTTTTGGCATCTGTTATTTCTTGGTGACAATGGCTGTTCAGTTAACGTGACAAAAGACCAGTTTTAAAGTGCTACTGAAACGAAATTTTCGTATCCTCTTTTATTTGCTCAATCTATAGTTTTCAACCTAGTTAAAATCATGGTGAATTTTATTTTTGTCAAATCCCCACGGAAAGTGCTGTTTTTAGCCTCCGAAGTCGACTTTTTCGAGCAAAACTGTGTCCGGGCTCTGGAACCGAGTTTAAGGACCTTGTGACGTCACTGGTTGTGTTCACGTATGAAGCGCTAAAGATTACCTCTTGTTTTCACTTGAGTTGTCCAGGTATATTCTTCATATTATCGATACCTAGTAGTTTTCTTCCTTGTAATTTCTGTCCAGCCTTGACAGAAAATACACATCGTAGACGTTAGAGGGCGCCAGAGTGTAGATTAACGAAAATGAATGCTACAGGTTAGAACAGCTCAGTATATACCTTTCGAACATCTTGAGTACACGATTGGAGACTTCGAAGACGAGTGTGGCTACTTTTATATCAAGACCTGAAGCCTGAACACGATATATCGTCCTTTTGTCTTCAGCCTGGATCAGAAACTTGGATTCTCACTGTTATCTAAGGTCTATTTAACCTAGGTTTGAATATGTATCTTCCGCAACTTTACTGCATTAATTAAAAGCGGTAAGCACATTAGCCATCCGCACAATCATGAAATTATTAACGGTCCACAAGCTTTGCAGCGAGTACTAGATTGCACACAGAGGGCATATTTTTAAGATACCAATAAGTGAGAGTTGTTGTGAGCATCGTTGGAACTAGAATTGTGGTTTACAGCACGGCCAGTTTGCTTTTAATATCGCGGCATACGTATCAGTGTAAACAAAGCGGGGATACTTTGCTTTTCTTACACGTATCAGTCCCAAATGCAACATTTCACGGCCGATGGATTACTTTGAGTTCCTTAACGTGCATTATGTCTAAGATCTTCATTTATTAGTATCCAAGTTCAAAGCAATTCGTTAAAACATCGCTAGTTTACATTTGGAAGGTTTATTTTCAGAATGTGAACTAATTTGCATATATGATCTTTTGCTGCCGACACGGTCACGCTTTCTTTAGTTTCCTGAAAACACGGGGTCATGGCAGCTTAGTTTGTCTTTATAGTTTTAAATTCGTTACCTCTATATAAAAGACGAGCGTTTCTTAAATTGTTGTTGCTGTGGTAACTTGTAGGATGTAGTAGGCTCGATTTCCACAGCTTTCTCATGTCCAACCAGGTAAAAGGTCACTGTGTATGTAGCACAATCTTGTCCGCGGCGAGCGTCAGGTTTCCGCTAAGGGAAGCGACTCGAAGAATAGAAGCGTTGTTGCTGCGATTCGTGCAGCAATACTCCGGATAATATTTTCAAAAGCCGCTTTCTCTTGCTTTCATGTCTGTTTTACTTTATGAGTGTAGCTATTGTTAAATGAGTGATCGCCTTTTGATTAAGTGTCCTGATCGTTTTGCGATTTAACAACTTGGACTCGTTTGCTTGCTTACATAAATATCCTGGAAATATCCAATTGAATAGACTGAAAGGCTTCAGGATCAACTCTCCGCCTCTTCAGGTTTAAGGCTACTGTTCTTAACTGCTTCACAGCTCTGAGATGTCCTAAAGATGTTTTTCGGGGTCTTTGAACACTAATCCCTTCTCCCATAATCACTCTATATTTTCAGTGAGGCATGTTAGTAACACAACCAGTGACGTCACTACGGTGTTTTGACCGCGCCAAGATGGCCGCCAATTTTAGGCTCACCCGGTCAACTTCGAACGGCTGAAAAAGCAGTTTTCACTCACCGTATGCGAAAAAAAAGTTTGCAGTGTTTCCAAGTAAGG
>JAHPZR010022000.1:15000-20000 GCA_019787425.1 Platygyra sinensis
ACGCAGATGAAGGGGAAACCCCACACAGTTCTCGAGCAGGATGCTCTATTACACTTGCTTTATTGGGAGTCCGTAAGGAAGATATTTCTAGACATGTAGGCTGGGCTAACACTCGCATGGTCGATTTCTACAATGACCTCAGAGAAACCCTTAAGCCAAGCTCTCCGGCAGCGACTCTAGCCTCTTGTGTCTCTAATGAATTAGCTGGGGAGGTCCAAACTAATTATAAAGCCCATCTTGATATTTCCGCTTTTAAACCCGTTGTCCCTTAAGTATGCCATATATATGCTCTTTTGAGATGTTCCTTTACTGGACCAGTTTCTTCATTAAACTTTACCTTTTCAATACATTTGGCCTTGGTTTGGGGTAATTTACTTTGCTTACAACGGTTCACTATGGGAAGTTTCCTCCCCAACTTTGCCACGCTTGAGTTCTGAGTTTTGGGAGGAGGCCCCAGTCCATTTCCTGGAAACGTTGCCCCGTACCACTTCCTCCTTGTTTATGTTGGGTTTGATGAATCATGGATTTTCGGGGAGTTGGTGCCGAGGGCCGATTCTCCCATATCTTAGTGCATCTGGGTCCATTTGGCTTTGTGTGTGGGTGGGCCTGGTGAGAATATATTACTATTCTCACCAGGAGAATACACCCACAAAAGCCAAAATAAGCCACTGCACACTCCCTAAATTCCCAGCGTGACACAGGGGAATGCATGGCATTCTCACGGGCCTTTCTGCCCTTATTTAAGAGCAGTTACTTGTTTATTCGGTGATTTCCAGCAAAGTTTAAGGTCTCTAGACCCGTGCTAGGAGATTTCGCCCCACCCTCCTCCCCGCAGCGATGGAATATATTCTCTCATGGCCTACCGACTCGCAAGGCCTCGGGCCGATTCTCCCATATTTTAGTGCATCTGGGTCCATTTGGCTTTGTGTGTGGGTGGGCCTGGTGAGAATATATTACTATCAAACCGTGAAAGTCCATGTGCTGAACAACTCCGTAGGGACATTTCAAACCATGCCGTTGAAGATAGAGATCGAAAGTGTTAATGGCCAGTTTACTAAGGAGATTGAAGTGAAGACTTGTCCCCGCAGTGTGACCGGAAACTACCAAGTTGAAAATTGCCCAGTGTGACTTTGCACCACCAGTGAAGGATGGCTTGGTGGACCTGTTGATAGGTGTTGATAATGCTGACTTACATTATTCCTTTGTTGATATCCGTGGAAAGGTGGGTGAACCGGTGGCTTGTTTGGGTCCGCTTGGGTGGACTTGCATTGGACCTCCAGATGGTAGAGTGGAGTCTGGAACAAGAACACACACCATCTGAACACTGTTTACCAGGGACGTTGGGCTGATTAGTGGAACCAGAGATTGTTGTGAATTGGATCAAACCCTGAAGCGGTTTTGGGAGATTGAGAGTTACGGAACTGAACTGTGTGATCGAATTGTGTGCACAGAAGAAGAGAAAGTGGCCTTGGAAAAAGTCAGCAGCTCTGTTTGGTACAACAATGGGAGATAGTGTTGCTGCGCCATGGAAAGAACAGAGGCCTCAGCTACCTAACAATCGGCAAATGGCAGAATCCTGACTTCTGAGCACTGAGAGAAATCTGAAGAAGAAAGAGTTTGTTGGAAAGGAGTATCACATGACCATCGAGACGTATGTGGAGAAAGGGTACCTTCGTAAAGTTCCAGAGGCCGAAGCACCACCCCCTGAAATTTGGTACCTACCGCCCTTCCCGATTGTTAAGATGAGCAAATCCACAACCAAAGTGAGGATTGTCTTTGATTGTTCTGCAAAGTGCAATGGAATCTCTTTAAACGATGTCATTCATGCCGGGCCAAAGCTTCAGAGAGAGTTGTTTGATGTTTTAATCCGTTTCCGCCACAATCCGGTAGCTCTTGTGTGTGATATCCAAGAGATGTACCTCCAGATAGAAATAGAAGCTGAAGATCGACCATTGTTCCGAATTCTGTGGCGAGATGGAGAAACAGACCGCAATCCAGATGTGTACGAGTTCAGCTGAGTTGTCTTTGGAAAAACTCAGCCCCCATGCAAGCCCAGTTCGTTGCACAGGAGCATGCTAGGTGTCACCGAACTGAACATGCATTAGCTGCTGAAACAGTTCTTCAGTCCACTTACATGGACGATTCACTGGACAGTGTTGAGGAAGATGAGAAAGGGATCGAACTGTATCACCAACTTAAGTCATTGTGGGCGAAGGCAGGCATGCATGCTCGAAAATGGGTATCAAATTCAGTCAAGGTGATGGCCGTTATACCAGAAGAAGACCGAGCCACAGAGGTGAACATACGGGACAGTAAAGATGCGGTCACTACAACACTTGGTCTACAGTGGAACAGCACCGAAGATATATTGGCAGTACCCGCGACACCGCCCCCGCTTGACTACCCGACTACTAAGAGGAATGTTTTGAAGAAGACTGCAACCGTCTTTGATCCTCTTGGTCTAGTGAGCCCTTTCATCGTGCAAGCAAAGATTATGCTCCAAAAACTGTGGAATCGTGGCTATGATTGGAATAGCCTCCAATGAAGACATTCCTTGGGCTCGCCAAGTAATCTTCCTTCCCCAACAACGGGGACAAGGAACAATGTCTGTGTAGGAGGCTACACCTGATATCAAACTGTTGCTTCTATAAATTGTCATTCAAATCTTAGAATGGTACCCATTTTTGGTTTAAACCCCCTTACAAGTCTACTCTTGAGAGTGCTACCCAGGTGTCGCTCCATGGCATCAAAGTTTTTGAAATCTGGGCTCAGTAAATCCAGACTCAAGATCAGAAATCATAGCAATGGGATCATGGATCAAAGCTAAAATCTAAGATAAAACGGTATTTTTATCCGAATCAGGAGTAGTCTCTAACTTACAGATCTTGTTGCGACGTCCTTAAATTATGGGAATGAACAGATGTACAATGTTGGTCCGCCTGGGTGACATTTGTTTGGCCCAAAACTGGCTATTAGTCAAGGGATGTAATTATTTCTCATTATCCCTATATCAGGGGGTTATCTAAAACCAGAAAGACGGCAACGAACAAGACTATCTCTGACAAGAACCATGGGAACTCAAAGCGCAACGCAAATACACTGAAATGTGAAAAATTAGTCGTCATAGGCAAATGCATTATTTTCGGGAATTATTCGAGGGAAAGATATTCAAGGAAATGAGATAATCACTGTACATTTCCCAGACTCAATGCTTGACTGTTTACAGAAATTTGCAAACTTTGTAGAAATGATCACCTTGCCCCTGTAGGTATCGTGAACCCAAGTGAAGATTCGTTCACAGTACAATGTGAAGAGCTCAAAAACAGTGCAGTTTCGTAGCAGCTCAAGTATGCACGCATGTGCAAGACGAGGTTGCATCACCCTAACACAGATGTATTTTTTGGTTGGAGAACTCAATCAATCTGGGCAGAGGTTCCAAGCAGAGGAGATATCTGTGTTAGAAAATAGAGCAAACAGTAGATGTTGAACTGATCAAAGTGCTCCTTTTAAGTATTTGTGGGACTGTCTACCTTTAGTACATGAAAATTTGCCTGCACTTAGTTGAGTTAGAAGAAACCGCTCACCAACTTCTTGGGCTCATGTACTGTAGTCATGGTGGACTCTATCCATGGTGTTAAATAAGATTAACTTGCATGCTTATTGCTGCACTGATCAGTAATTTAAAGTTTCTTGAACTCAGAATGGAATAGAGTTCATATGCTGAGAGTGTGAAGTAAGTGACATCAAGTAACCACAAGGTCAAGTGCTTGTACGACTTGCATAATTTAGCAGGGTTTTTTAGCAATCTAAACAACAAGATATACCCAGTAAAACTCGCATCTAACACCTTAATGCTTTAGAATTTAAACATCATGGTACTTCATTCCTATTTTTCAATCACACGAATAGAATTCAAGTGTTATGCTTGTGATGCACTGTTATTTTAAAGATTGTTGTGAGAAATTTTGTGTTCAGTCACCTTCAATGGCCATAAATAACATTCAAAGCCACTGTTAACGTCATTAACGTCGATATAATGTTAATAAATTGATTCAATAATATTCAACTTCCTTGGATTTCTAACTTCTCTCTTTGTTAAAACTGGTCTTTTGTCACGTTAACTGAACAGTCATTGTCACCAAAAAATAAAAGATGCCAAAACTTTTATTCGTGATTTCATCAGGCCAAGGTTAGTTCTTAACCTTGGCAAAATTAGTTTTCAAAAAGAAAGTTGGACTTTAGTGATATTTAAGTCAAAAATTTAGCTAATTTGCCTCATTGCTGAATCCTGCGTGACATAGCTATGCAGTGACAATTCTTGATTGGCACCTGTCACTTCAAATTACTCGAAACTCATGTTGTAAACTAAGATAGGTCCAATCTTTTTTTTGTGTGAAATGGCAATAAAATTTATTGTATTCTGTAGCCAGGAGTGGTGTCTAATTTGATGCTTATTTGAATGCAATTTTTGGGATTTGGAGCAAAAAAACAGGGGGGTGGTCTAACTCTCAAGGGAAAAACCCCAGGGCTGGCCCACTTTGTCTTTTAGAGTTGTTTGGTAGTCCCTTCAGTCTGGCAAAGTTTCATCCAAATTGGAGAGATGGCATCTATCACCCCTGCCTGGTCCTCTCACAAACTCGGTCTTAAAGTGTATGCTCAGTACGTCTGTTGCAAACAGTTATAAGAAAGTTGTAAATGCCTTGAGCGGTGAATTCCCAGTTCTGTTTGATTAAAGGAAATTTATTACCTAGAGGAATAAATGATTTTGTGCCTGGCAATGCTGGTTAATGGTTTACTGACTAGGATCAGTTTACATACGGGACTCTACTCGGGCATACATAAGTGGCATCGGACAAGTTGCAGGAAAGAAACTGTTTTTTCTTTTCACATCTTCCTTTTGGCGATCTGTTGTGGCCATTGAAGACTTGGAAGCTGAGAAAAAGATAAGTAATACCATGTACTATAATTGTCATGAATTGTGTCGAAGGGACTTGGTTGCA
>JAHPZR010022000.1:25000-38445 GCA_019787425.1 Platygyra sinensis
GTTGCCAACATCATCATCAGTTACATAATATTTGGAAAACCGTTGGACTTTAAAACAACTAGGCGAAACATACATAATTAATTAAGATTAAGTGACAAAACTATTCAAGTGAGTTACAAAGTGTGAAACAACATTAAGCCTAAAGCGCAAGTGTCAGGTTGACATGATCAACTTGTTGGTTCAAATTAGGCTTTTCCCAATTTATATGCATAGCCTCCTTAAGTTTGAGTAGAAATTTGGTAGGGGCGGATTCACGGCAAGGTCGTGCATATATGAGGTGGCCACCTTGTCAAGAAGAAGCACTGTCCTATGTCCATTTATTTGTTAAAACTGTTTTCGACAGCGGAAATGGGGCAGCCTTTCCGACAAAAGCAACCGACTTGGGCTATCTGGATTTAACAAATGCTATGCCAAGAGGGGTGAGACTGTTGACGCGTTGGAAATCGAGACCCAGAAGCGTCAACAAGCAGAAAAAAAAAACAAGCCCCTGGTAAAAACAACATTGACTCCGAAGGATTGGGGGGGGGATAATTTACATGCTGCATGCCTAAACGGAGAAGATCAGAGGCTGGTTATTAGCCTTGTACATTTGCTTAGTATTGGTATATCACAATGCAGTCCTATGCAGATGCTGGTCATCCGAAATTTGGTGTCCAAGCTTCAGAAAGCCAACAATCGCCACTATGTCGATTTAGTGAAGGACATCAGTGGTCTGTTTAAAAACGAACTTGGTCCAACCAATTATTATCTTTTAGCCAACATATTTGGTCTTGCCAAGGAAACAACAGCTGCACAGCATTCCTCCCAGATCAGAATTGATCCTGGATTAGACATGGCAGCACTGGATATGGCAGCTGAAACCTTTAAAGGTCTTCCCGTCAATGAGAGCAGTGATGGTGTGAGGTGCCTTCACTTCCTTGAACTGCAAAAACTGATAAACAGAGAGGTAGTCTTAGTTGGAAAAGTCTGGAATCCAGATATCAGTACATGGCACGAACAACTCATCCCAGTTCCAAGAAGAGATGACAGATTAAAGGATCCAGATGACTTCACTGCACTAAAAAGGTTAACAGACGACCTAGTCAAAAGTGACAAATCAGCAAAAAGTATTTCAGTGCACAACCTCTCTGCTATGGCGTCAATGTCCAGGCCTACGATAATAAACTGCATGTGGCCAAACCCTGATCGTGGCTACCAAGCTAAAAACCTTTTGGAATACTGGGCGGCTCTCAGAAGATATTGTTATCGGGATGAATTGGGGAATATACGCAAAACGCCAATTAATTTAATAGTCTACTCCACAGATTCTGCAGGTTTTTCCTTGGCGGCAGCAATTCAGTTGATGACACCAACAGGGGAAGAGATTAATGAAGGGATCCAGTACTTAGCTCTTGGTGTAGATGACGAAGAGTTTGCGTCTCAGTATTACTGGTACTTCCCAGTGATACCATACTTGGACTATGACCACAAGCAAAGGCTGTTCCTAATGAACATGAAGTATCAGACACAGGAGTTAACATTCTGGCAAGACAATGGAAAGTCAACGCTGATTGCAACCATACAACACCTCTAAGATCTCAAACATAGATGCCAAGAGTTGGGCTTGGATTGTAGATTTAACACCTCTGATCTGTTGTTGGTCTATTTCTTTGACCAGAACTCAGATGCCTGCGAAAGACTGTTTACAATCCGTATCGCCGGCCTCCTGGATGAGCATGTCCCTGGTTCTAACGCCACAAGTCTTTATATAAGGGCAGTTTATCATCTAATGTAGCCTTTCAGGGTACCTGATTTCATATCCCCTGCGGATGTGCAGAAATCAGTCCCCTGTGCCATTACTGTCTTTTGTTTGTGGAAGAAAGTCCTCGAATTGCAAAAGTTGAGTCTCCATTCAAAACCTGGTGCTAAAACCAATCCCGCTAAGCGAGGGAAATTTATACCATATGGATGTTACAGGACAGCTGAGATCCTCTTTTCGACAGCCACCATCCATCAACTGGCAATGTTTCTGCATTTCAAGGACCTTGGTCCCGGTTGGGCTTTGCCATACAGTTCTGGAACCAAAACAACCAAAAGAATTATAGGTGAGATGCAAGGAAAAACAACTAAATTCAAAACCTCGACTCCCAGCCTACATTTGGAAATATGCTAGAGAGGTGTTCCAGAACATGGCTTATTCTTTCAAGGAGAAGAAATACATGAGCAACTACAAGTATCCTTAAGATTACCAAAGCTTTAGAGCAGCTCAGATTAGGGCTCATGAAGAAGGAGTCAAAGAAGGGCAGACCCTTTTTGCAAAATACTTGCCAGAAGAATGCGTTCAAGTCTTAAAGGAAACTGGGAACTGGGACAAGCTGTAAAAGTACCCTAAACCAACTGGATACAAAGTTGTTGATAGTCCTCTTCCAAAGGATTTCGACAGGTTGACCAGATCGTTCACATACGCCTCTTTAGAGGACCTAGAATCTCAATGCCAAGACAAAAGAGATGAAGATGAATTGAACGTAAACTGTGACGAGGATAAAGTGCCTGACAATGTTGACGACGGTGGAGGTCATGGCTGTAACGACTCAATAAACACAAATGAAGAAATGGGAGATACTGAACAAGGCGGACGCAAGTGGAAGGTTAGCAGATACAGTAATGGAAGTTTGAGCTACCTTCACATAAAGCAGGCCTTAAAACTTCTACTACCAAGGGAGTATATTTCACGCAGTCACCAGAGAAGGCACTGGGCCTCAAGGTATCTTCCAGGGAAAGAGCCAGTTAACCAGAAATACGATATCTTTAAATACTGCGATATTGCACAAAGAGTCGTCCAAGACCGTCATCAAAGCAAATATCAAATTGGACAAGTAGACGCGATTGAATCCACAAAGGATGGTTCTGATGTAAGAAGTTTCCAACTGAAAAGTAAAACTTCTGTACGAATTTGATGTTCGATGCATGTTTGAGATGAAAATGATGCCTATTTTGTCTCTGAAGATGTCCTTCTTATGAACTGGCTCTACAGCCCGTACCCGGTAAATGTGCCATGTACACTCTACACCCAACATCTAAGGAAACTCTCCTATCACTTGGATTTATCCCTTACGACACCAGTGTACCAAATTCAGTCGCTGACAATGACTCTTCAGGGTGTGCTAGCTCTGGATTGGAAGAAGAATTTTTCAAGGTAGAGGAAGTACTTGGAAGACGACTTTCAAATCATGGACTCTGTTATGAGTACAAAGTCTGGTTTAAAGGCTATGGACCAGAAGACGACATGTGGCTCCCTGCATCTTTTTTTAACAGACCTATTCAATTTGAGTCAACATCCAAGTCTGGAAGAAAATGAAAACACACAGTTGATCCCAAAAATGTTAGAGAGCAGTAAGAAGAGAAGACACTAAGAACGACAACAGCAAGCCAAGAGCATAAGTATCCAGTGACGGAATAAAAAGGACAAATAAAGAGCAAAGCAAAAGCAAGTCAATGACACCAATGGCACCAGAGAAGCCACGAATGTCTGCCTCATTGAACAAACCCTGGATGTCGCTTAGAGAGAGAAAAAAGTCTACGCTGTGCAAGGACAAAGGAAAAATGTTCCAATCCTCTCTCAACATGACTTCACGCCTCCCTGCAGACGACGAAGCCAGTGACAAGGAACCCGAGTCGATTGCTGTAGAAAGTGATAGTAAATACGGCAACACCGATCATAGAAAGAGGGAGAAAAAGACCAGAGAGTGGAAACGTAAAGCTGGAGATTTTTCTGAACGTTTTACTATAGAGAAAATACTTCGACTGAAGTTAGCCAATCTCCTAATCGGCATTTACCGTTCAAGGCTCTCAACTCAATCATCACTGAACCATCAATACAGTATTCTTCTCTTCCTCTGCATTTACCATTCAAGCCTCTCAAATGACTCATCGCTGAACCATCAAGACAAACATCGGTTCCACTACTTGTACAGTTCAAGGCTCTGAATAAGTCATCAACATCTCCTCCTCAACCTCTACTGTTCAAGGCTCTCGACTGAACCATTACAGAATCATCAACACAATTATTGTCTCCTCCTCAGCCCGGTACTGTTCAAAGCTCTCAACTGAATCATCCCTGAAACATCGAGAGAATCATCATCTTCTCCTCCACGGGTACCCTCACTCTCAGTTAAATTATCATCGTGTTCTTCTTACCCAACTGAACTGTTCAAGGCTCACAACCATCACTGGACCATCAAGGTAGTCGTCTTCTCTTCCACCTATACTTTAAGGATCTCAATTAACTCATCACTGAACCATGAAGACCAACATCTTCTTTACCTGTACTGTTTGATGCACTCAACTGAATCATTAAACAATCGTCATCTCCTCCTCTGCCTGTACCGTTCAAGGCTCTCAACTGAGTCATCACTAAACCATCAAGACAGTCATCTCCTCGACCGGTGCGGTTTATGGTTCTTTAATAAATCATCACTGAACCAGCAACAAAATCGTTTTCTTCTCATCCGTCTAAACTGTTCAAGGCTGTCACTTGAATCATCACTGAACCATCAAGACAATAGTGTCCTCATCCGCGTGTACCGTTCAAGGATCTCAATTGAACTTTCTCTGAGCCATCAAGAAAATCCTCTTCTCCTGCTCTCCCTGTACCATTCAAGGCTGGCAACTGTATCATCGCTGAGCCACCATGTCAATCGTTTTCTCCTCATCTGCCTGAACCGTTCAAAACTCTCACTTGAATCATCACTGAACCATCATGACAATCGTTCCCTACTGATTTGCATTTTATGTTCAAGCCTCTCGACTGAATTATCTCTGAGCCAGCAAGACAATCCTTTTCTCCTCCTCTGCCTGTACCATTCACGGCTGACAACTGTATCATCGCTGACCCATCAGGTCAATTGTTTTCTCCTCATCCGCATGTACCGTTCAATGCTCTCAACTGAATCATCACTGTTCAAGGCTCTCAATTAAATCATCACTGTACCATGAAGACAAACATCTTATCTACCTGTACCGTTTAAGGCTCTCAACTGAATTATCTCTGAAACATCAAGATAATCCTCGTCTCCTCATATGCCTGTACCATCATGTTCTCCTTATGAAAGGCTGTCAGCTGTCAACTGTATCATCTCTGAGCCACCAAGACAATCGTTTTCTCCTCATTCGGATCTACGGCTCTCAACTCAATTATCTCTGAACCAGCAAGACAATCCTTTTCTCCTCCTCTGCCTGTACCATCATGTTCTCCTTATCAAAGGCTGTCAGCTGTAAACTGTATCATCTCTGAGCCACCAAGACAATTGTTGTCTCCTCCCCTGCCTGTACTGTTCAAGGCTCTCAACTAAACCATGACTGAGCCATCAAGACAATTATCTTCTCTTCCTCTACATTTGCTGTGCAAGGCTGGCAACTAAAACATCGATGAACCATCAAAACAAATCGTCTTCTTCTTATCAACATGAACTGTTCAAGGCCCACTATTGAATTATCAAATTTAAAGCCTGCTGGCGCATTGACGACCTTAAAGTCGAGCGCTGGCTGGGAGTCCGATAACTTCGAAATCGTTTGCTCCTCATCTGCATGTACCGTTCAAGGCTCTCAACTGCACCATCACTGAACCATCAAGACAATTGTCTTCTCTTCCTCTACATTTGCTGTGCAAGGCTGGCAACTAAAACATCGATGAACCATCAAAACAAATCGTCTTCTTCTTATCAACATGAACTGTTCAAGGCTCACTATTGAATTATCAAATTTAAAGCCTGCTGGCGCGTTGACGACCTTAAAGTCGAGCGCTGGCTGGGAGTCCGATAACTTCGAAATCGTTTGCTCCTCATCTGCATGTACCGTTCAAGGCTCTCAACTGCACCATCACTGAACCATCAAGACAATTATCTTCTCTTCCTCTACATTTGCTGTGCAAGGCTGGCAACTAAAACATCGATGAACCATCAAAACAAATCGTCTTCTTCTTATCAACATGAACTGTTCAAGGCTCACTATTGAATCATCAAATTTAAAGCCTGCTGGCGCATTGACGACCTTAAAGTCGAGCGCTGGCTGGAAGTCTGATAACTTCGAAATCCTGCTTGCTGGCGGTGAAGGGCGGGTATTTTTTTGCCAGGATAGTTAAATATTAAACAAGATTGACAAAGGGACACTCGGGTAATGTTAGGTACACTGTACGGTGGATTTTCTTCGAAACCATCGTTGGGAACTCCTGCCTATCAGAAACTAGAGGAATTTTGTTTATAGTAATTGATCAAGCTCTTGGGTAAAAATCATTCTTTAACCATGTGGGATGTGACAGATGTCACTTTAAGCTTGCCACTGGGGCAGATGGGGCCCCCTTCTGGCAAAGATGATGAAGCAACAGCATGGTTGATTTCTATTTTAAATGTAGCTTTGCCACATTGCAAGTCCAAATCAAAATTCTCTAATTGCTGGTGCAAATTGTAGTGAAACTTATGTGTGCATGAAAAGGTATGCTAAGAAAATAATTAATGATATGAATGGCATCACAAGCAAAAGTTACAAAGTCATGGATTTTGAAGGCAAGGTTTCATTTGAACTTCTCCCCTCAGACATGAGGTGGCTAGCATTCATGGGGGGGGGAGAATTGTCAATGTAGCATTTTACTTCTCCCCTTTTGGGAATGTTAACGATGACACAAAATGTACTGTCAATGGGACCCTGGGTAAGCGTAGCCAACACACTTGGCAGTCATGGCCTTAGGACAAGCACCTCAAGGTAGCTGCAAGAGTCTCAAATTTAAAGCAGCAATTGCAAGAAAAAACTATGTCCACTAAACAAAAAAAGCTGTTAGATTTTATCAGAGATCAGAAATCCAGGCAAGAGTTTGGGCCACTCAATGGTCCTATGATTGATGTTGGTTACGCAGAACCTTTGCACAATGGCAACAATGGATGGCAATTCTGGCGCAGTTTGGTTCTTGAGCTGGATTTAGGCAAATCTCATATGCCTGGGGGTTGCAATGAGCTTGACAAATTACCAGCTGATTCTTCCTTCATTTGTTATTTAAGTTGCCTCAGAAATAAGTTTGGACTCACTGGTCTTGTAAAAAGGGTCAAAAAGTGATTCACAGAGGGAGGAAAAAGTCTTGACTTCAGATTTACAGGCAGAGACAAAGAAAATGTGCCACAAGTACATGCTCTTGCTTGATCTTGTTAGTATGGAAAGTGACCCACCAAAAACCAAACTTAAGATAGCTACCTTGGCTTACTTTGGCCTACAGCGTGAGATGCTGTATCATTGTTTTCTACGGTTGAAATTACAAAGAGCATGGTAGCTAAACTAATGATTGATTGCCAGAATTTCTTTGATGCCAACTCTTTGCTCCTACGAGTTTCCCCACTGTTTGGACTATCAGGCACGCAATTCCATATCACATGCAGATTTTGTATGCAAAATATGTTTTGGGCTTGGGCCTGAACAGCATGCAAGGGAGAGAGGCTAAGCATGTTAAGCTTAGTCAGTATGCAAGAAAGTCCACACTCTCTACATGTTGGAGACCAGTTCTTCACGACTTTATAGTCCGTGTGGATGTAAAGAAGATCCACTTAATGTGTCTTTGTCGGGGACTGGGACTCACATTACGCAATTGTGTAATCTAAGCTTTCACTATAGAAGTATGTAAACGTGTCCGGAAATACACTCCCATTTTTCTGTCAAACCGAAGCGTTGTTAGTTCAGTTAGCCTTCATTCGCGATCCTGCGAAGACCTTGTAATCTCAGTTGTGTTCATTAAAACGTTTAAACTCCACCTCGAGACTTCTCTTGGATACTTTCTCCTGCGGCCAGAGAATTCCAGGAAACGTGGCGACCACGACGGGACACTTGTGAGTATAATTTTAACGTCCTCAATTTGCCTTATGCTTTGACGAATCGAACAAATTGCGGAGCGACGCGACAACGCCTAAACCTCAAAATCATGGAAAACGCCGAATCTGCACTCAAAACCAAACTGAAACAACTCGAAAGAGCCGAAGAAAAAGCCAATCAAGTCCTCAAGAGCGAGAAGCAGTCTGCAATACAGAGACAACTGACGAATCTAAAGGAACTTATCACTGAAGTTGACAGCGCTAGAAGAGCGGTTGAAGCACTGAAGATAGAAGCCAAAGTCAACGATGGAGATATTAACGAGTGGAATGATGCGATTACCGCAAGAATAGAAGAAGCGGACAGTCACATCGAACATCTTGAAGAATGGTTGGGCAACAGGAAAATGGAAGCAGAAAAACAAGAACGAGAAGAAAAACTGCAGTTCGAAATCAAACTTCACGAGACGAAGCTAAAATTACAGGAAGACCTTCAAATCAAGGCTGGTAACCAAAAGTCGTCCGTGGAAACCTCAGCTGGTGAAGCGAAACTGCCGAAGCTCGTAATTACCAAGTTTAATGGGACTTACGCCGACTGGCCGAGATTCTGGGGTCAATATTCTGAAACTATTGACAAAACTAATGTGCCGCCTGTGACCAAGTTCACGTACCTAAGAGAATTACTGGACGCCAAAGTCAGGAAAACAGTCGAGGCCTTGCCCCATTCAGCTGAAGGTTACAACAGAGCTGTATCGATCCTAAAAGACCGATTTGGAAAGCAGAGCGAAATTGTGAAAGCGTACGTGAAAGAAATTCTTGAGTTGCCGTACACACCGACCGGAAACCCCAAACGAATTCACGAATTTCACGACAAGCTATCCCACAGCGTACAGTCCCTGGAAACACTAAAATCGCTCCATGAAGTGAACGGGATGGTTTCCTTGACGCTCGAAAAATTGCCCATTATCAGAGGAGACCTTGTCCGAAACGATCCAGAATGGGAAACCTGGGACTTTGTGAAATTTACCGAAGCCCTTCGACAATGGACACGCCGAAATCCGATTGACAGCTTCAAATTAGAAGACTCACAGTCATTCCGGAAACGAGACCGCGTGTTCCAAACAAACCAGAAAAGGACACGAAAATGTGTTTACTGCCAAGCAGAAGATCACAAGCCGTCAGAATGCACAAAAATCACCTCACCGACAGAACGCAGAGACTTTCTGGGTACTAAAAGACTCTGTTTTAATTGCACTGGTCCGCACAAATCATCGGAATGCAAAAGCACCGCGACCTGTCAAAATTGTGGTAAGCGACACCATACCTCGCTCTGCGGCTTACCAAAGGAAGTGAAAACCGAAGGCGTTTTGACAGCTCATCAGCCAGAAAACAAAGAAGTTGTTTATCCTATCATTCTTGTGGAAATCGACGGAATAAAAACGCATGCTTTACTTGACACCGGCGCCGGAAGCTCGTACGCCTCGAGCAAGCTTATCAATCTTCTTAACAAAAGACCTAAAGAAACATTGACTAAACGAATTGACATGATGCTTGGATCATCCACCACCAATGTAGAGATTTATTCAGCGACCCTTGGAGCAGTAAATGGAAGTTTTGACATGAACATTGAACTGACAAAAGTTCATAAACCACAACTGTTGACACTAGACAACCCTGATTATGCAACTCTGCTAAGTAAATACAGTCATCTCAAAGGAGTGAAGATTGAAGACAACGATTCAAGACCTCAAATTCCCATACATGTAGTCTTAGGAGCAAGCGAGTATGCCACAATTAAAACAAGTACTGCGCAAAGAGTAGGAAAACCAGGCCAACCTGTAGCTGAGAAAACTCTCCTTGGATGGACTTTAATGTCACCGGGAAGAGAAGATGTCGGAAGTCCCTTGCTGCTAACGCAATCAGCATTAGTCGACTATGAGCAGTTGTGTTCCCTGGATGTTCTTGGCCTTTCCGACAGCCATAAGAACGATCAACTTGAAGTCTATGAAGAATTCAAAGAGCAACTTGAGCGAAGCCCAGCCGGTTGGTACGAAACAAAGTTGCCATGGAAAGTAAACCACCCTACCCTGCCGACTAACGAAGCTGGAAGTAAACGAAGACTGGAACAACTGGTCCGGAAGTTAGAACGAAATGGCCAATACGAAGAGTACGATAGCATCATCCAAGAACAACTAAAAGAAGGAATTGTCGAGCCAGCACCTGAGGTCGCAACTGGTAGAGAGTTCTATATCCCACATAAGGGGGTAACCCGAGAAAATGCCGAAAGTACGAAGCTCCGAATCGTGTATGATGCTTCAGCTAGAGAGAAGGATAATCAGCCATCCCTGAACGACTGCCTAAACCCAGGCCCCCCTCTTCAAAACCGTCTGTGGGACATCCTTGTAAGGTCCAGATTCTACCCTGTACTACTCACTGGTGACCTCAAGAAAGCGTTTCTTCAAGTCCGAATAAAGAACGAAGAGAGAGATTCCCTGCGCTTTCATTGGAGACCCCCAAACAGCAGTAATACCTCTGTTCTACGTTTCACACGAGCTGTTTTCGGAATGACGTGCTCTCCTTTCCTCCTCGGTGGAGTAATTAACCAGCATCTGGACACATGGGAAAGCCAATACCCTGAGCTAATAAAGGAAATCCGCGATGGCCTGTATGTTGATGATCTGATGACTGGTGGCGAGAACGTGGAAATCACCGCAGAAAAGAAAGTTATCACCACAGAAGTGTTCAAGGATGCCTCGTTCACTATTCACAAATGGCACTCAAATGTACCAGACCTAGAAGCAATCAGCAGCTTACCTTGTGAAGAAGAATTAACATACGCTAAACAACAACTCGGAGGAGCCAAACCGTCCGAAGGAAAGCTACTAGGTGTTCCCTGGGATAGAGAACAGGACGTGATCAGCGTAATTCTTCAAATCACACAGACCGAAACAACCAAGAGAGGTGTGCTGTCCCATCTTGCGAAGATCTATGACCCTCTTGGTCTTGCATCACCAGTAATGCTCATCGGGAAACAGCTTTATCGTGACATCTGTGACGACAAGATTCCGTGGGACACTCAACTCCCAGGACCGCTACTTAAACGTTGGAAGGACTGGAACAGCGCACTGACTGAGAACTTAGCAGTACCTCGGGCACTCGCTCCTTATCATCAACCGATCTCGAGCCTCACATTGCATGCATTTGGCGACGCTAGTGCAAAGGGAGTCAGTGCTGCAGTCTACGCCATTGTCCATCAAGATCAAGGAGTCACCCAGCAACTCGTTTGCGCAAAGTCAAGACTCGCCAAGAAGAATCTTACAATACCAAGACTTGAGCTGGTCGCTGGTCACATGGCCGTGAACCTCGTAACAAACGTACAAGCGGCCTTAAACTTCCTACCACATGAAACTCACTGCTGGCTGGACTCAACCGTAGCGCTCTATTGGATCAAGGGTCAAGGGGAGTATCGGCAATTTGTTTCAAACAGAGTGCACAAGATCCAGCAACACGACCAAGTCAAGTGGCATCACGTCCCAACGGAAGATAATCCCGCCGACCTGGGAAGTAGAGGAGGAAATGCAGTAGATAGCCATCTCTGGAAACATGGTCCAACTTGGCTTAGTGACCCTTCAAGTTGGCCACCTGACATTATACTAGAACCTACAGCTGAAACCATGGCAGAAGCCAAAGTAAACCGAGAAATTTTCTCCGTTGCTATTCCTAAACACGACGCCTTAGATCACATGCTTAGCAACCACGCCTTACCAAGAGTTCTGCGAATTGGAGCATGGGTGTGGCGGTTTATTCGCAACTGCAGAAATCAGGCAAGAAACAGAACGACGGGTCCAATCAGTACTGAAGAAATACAGCATCAAGAGCTATGGTGGATCAAGAGGACTCAAAACTCTGCTCAACAGCAACCCAACTTTCAAGTGGACAAACTTCAGTTAAACCTCCAGTACAACGACAAGCAAGTCTTAGAATGCCGAGGAAGAATTATAGGAGAATACCCAATCTACCTCCCAGACGATCACCCCTTCACAGCCAAGTTGGTCTTCAATGCTCACTTAGCTACTCTACATGGAGGTATCGGGCTCACCATGGCGAAGGTACGCGAGAAATACTGGGTACCCCGACTACGACGCCTCGTCAAGAAGTTGAGAGGTAGCTGCTACGGGTGTAAAAGGTTTCGAGCAAGAGCATACCAAGCACCACCGCCAGGAAATCTACCCAAAAGCAGAACACAAGGTTCCAGACCCTTTCAAGTAATAGGTGTAGACTTCGCGGGTCCGATTCGCTACACACCCAGAGCCAAAACCGAGAGCAAAGCATATTTGGCCTTGTACGCTTGCAGCCTCACCAGAGCCGTTCATCTTGATCTGCTTAAGTCCCTAGAAACGTCCGAGTTCATAGGAAGCCTAAAACGATTCATTGCGAGAAGAGGGAGACCGGAGATAATCTATTCAGATAACGGATCCACTTTCAAAGCCGCTGACAAATGGCTGAAAACGGTGCAAAAGGATGAAAAGTTCCACGACCTCCTGGCTGGCCTAACCATCAAGTGGCAATTTAACCTAAGTCGCGCCCCATGGTGGGGAGGTCAGTTTGAACGCCTAATTGGCCTTTTCAAGGCAGCATTTTACAAGACCATTGGAAATGGAACGCTCCGCTGGGCGGAATTAGAAGAAGTGGTTCTCGATGTTGAAGTAGCTCTCAACAACCGGCCTTTAACCTATCTCGATGAAGATATCCAGCTCCCAGTGTTAACACCAAACTCCATGCTGCACCTCGACTCGAACCATCTTCCCGAGCTGCAACCACACCATCTGCCAGAAAAAGATTTAAGAAAAAGAGCTAAATTCCTGCAAAAGTGTAAGGAAGTCATGTGGAAACGATGGACAGCCGAATACGTCCGAAGTCTTCGGGAAAGTCACCGTAAGGCGGGAGGAAATCAAACGAGCCACCCACACGTTGGAGACGTCGTCATAATCCAAGACGACAAGAAGAACCGGAATCAGTGGAAACTAGCAGTTGTTACAAAGCTTATCGAGGGACGAGATGGTGTTATTAGAGGTGCCAGTCTGAAAACAAGCAAAGAAACCCTTGAACGTGCAATTCAGCATCTGTATCCCTTGGAGTTAACGTGTTTGCAGCCTAGTTCCACACTAAACCCGACAGCACCGGAGTTCAATTACAATCCAAGGCCACGGAGAGACGCTGCAGCTGCAGCTGCCTGTACGCGTACAACAAATCGCTGAACAATCTGAACAGTAAACATTGACACTAGGTCGTTATTATCTTTCAATCCGCCAGAGAACAAACAGTTACCCTAGTCTTATATTTATCGCCGTTTTCTAGTTTCGTTTTCAGCTTTGTGCCCAGTCCAAGAAGAAACATGTACGTCCTTTCCAGGAACATACATGGGGGAGGGTGTCGGGGACTGGGACTCACATTACGCAATTGTGTAATCTAAGCTTTCACTATAGAAGTATGTAAACGTGTCCGGAAATACACTCCCATTTTGCTGTCAAACCGAAGCGTTGTTAGTTCAGTTAGCCTTCATTCGCGATCCTGCGAAGACCTTGTAATCTCAGTTGTGTTCATTAAAACGTTTAAACTCCA
>JAHPZR010022001.1:0-18262 GCA_019787425.1 Platygyra sinensis
CTTGACCAGCGGTTGGAAAACAAGAGCTCTGGGAGCAACCATTTTGAAATAACAAAGGAAATAACCCAATTCTGCCCATCCGGTTTTACGCCATTCTCGTCTCCAGAGCCCATGATCTTTCTGGTCTGTGGCAGGGATCGAGAGCTCTGGCTGAACCCGATTTTCAAAGCATACGCAGAGTATATGTTTCAAATTCTCAACCAATCAGATTTGCTAGATTTGACGGGAAGTCCGTGAATCATGGACTTCCGGTGTTGGACCAAACCAGAGCTCTCGATCCCTGCCACAGGCCAGAAGGATCGTGGGCTCTGGGGATGAGAATGGTTCTCCACTTGATATCTCACAAGTGAGTGCATCAAACAAGTCAAATATAACGTAAAACACAAGAAGAGAAATTCCATATCTACAAGCAACCATGCATCATTTTGTTTATAATATAAACATACTAAATAAATACAAGGATTTCATTGGGGCAGGCATCAGGCAAATTGACCGGCTGTGAGAACAATTAATTATTTTGCCCGCCCGGTTTGACCATGAAGCAGAAATTTTTCCTGACAAGATAACATTTGTTTCTGTTTTCTTTCCTTTTTAAGATGTGCATGCTACAAATTTCCCAGTAGGTACAGTAATGTGTATGTAAGTTTGAGACTGATGATATTCTTATGTTCTTTTTAACATTGTAAAGCGCTTAGGACAGTGATGTATAAGCGCTATATAAATTCTATTAAAGTATTATTATTAATTAAGATAATTTATTTAACGTCAAAATTACGCAAGGGGTGGTCTCCCATTCCCCCGAGCCAGAGGCTCATGATAAAAGTGTTTGACAATATTAAAATTATAGTTCTATTATTTACAAATGAGCCATGAAGGAATCTACTAAACATACAATGTAGTACAAACTTCCTATAATAGACCACTGCTTCTAAGATTATATGGTGTAACTCGAGGTTTGAATAAATTGGGCTACATAGCCTGGACCATTCTCTTTAAAACATTTAAAAACAGTATCAAGGATTATTAAAGAAGTTCAGTTCAAATAGTTTTGCCTCCCGGTGAAGGGCAGTTGCCCTCTTGCCAAAAACAGGAATGAAAATAATGAAAATAATAATAGTGTTTGATGATTGTCTGACAATTTCTGACACTTTCTGAAGATTTCTCTGAACATCTCCAAAGTTGTCCAAATGCCATATAAACAAAACAGAATATTGTTACAAATATGACAAATATAACTCCATTTCTGATTCAGTGAATGTTCCTATCAGCTCACTGCAGCTGTATTGTAACACTAGATGTTCAGTGCATGTATTCTCTAGTTTAGAGACAAATGAGATGTCTTGAGTATACTTTTCATACATTCCTGTTAGCTTTTTGCACAGGTGGAGATGATTGACATCCACCAATTAACTTGCTTATTCTTTTTGCCCTGAAGGTTGCATGCCATTGATAACAGCTGTAAAGACCAACTTACCAATAACCACTAAATTAAGAAGCGTTTTTCCTTTCTGATGTTTGTCGTATTCTTCTTGAGCATCAGCTAACAACTGTAGATGGTAGAAAACAGACAACAGTTTACATACACAACTTCCATGGACATCCAAGTGTAGCAAACAGATAACTTCAAATAAACCACAAAAACCTTGCCAAGATAAGAAATAAAAACAAGGAAAAGAATAGATTCAATAACCTGCTCACTGCTTTTACCAGCTGTTCTTTGTTTGTTCGTCTCTGTCAATTTTGCTTGGTCTGTCTCTACCTCAACTGGCCCTTCAGAACAACTACAGGAAAAGTGTACATACATTTTAGATTGCACTAGAACCAGAGATAAGTCAGAGGACTGAATGATGAGTAATACAGCTGTAGACCTTTTTCATATTTGTCATCCATGTAGCATAAACCTACTACCCTGGGGGGAATGCCACCAAGAATTCCCAAGTCACTGTATTTATTGTGTGGAGGTTTGCATACTTGATTTACTTTTAGTTATTTCTCCCTTTTACCATTTGTCTTTTAATTGCTGTCAAATTTGACCTTTTGATATAATTATGGGGTCTTACTTAAATAAATCTCCTTGAAAATAAACATGCACGATGAAGTTGATTTGACACAGGTATTTTTATTGGTTGTCTCTATAGAGTATTGTTCTCCTTGTATTTTTGGGATCCAGCAGCAATCCACTCTTCTGCAAGCTTCATGTGAGGTACCTTCTCAACTTCCTTTTCTCCCACTCACTTGTTGCTATGTTTTTAGCAACCTTTACTCTTTTTATGAAAGGTGAATTGATCAACATAAAATGAGCATGGGGCAAAGAAAAAATCAGAGTCAACAGGAATTGAACCCATGACCTCCCAAACACCGGGTGGGTGCTCTATCCACTTACATGTAGCTACCAGAACTCATGGAGAGCAAGGTCATTTTACTGAGTTCATATGTGACAGCTGTCCTGCATACAGTGCTGACCTTAGCAGTATGCAGGATGCCTGTCACATGAACTCAGTTAAGGTGGCCCAATAGGCTGAAAAATGACAATGTCCATCTAAAATACCTGTTTTAAAAAAATAATATTTAAGCCCTTGAACACTTGTAAAAAGCATTTTGAAACAATCTTGTGGAATTTGCCTCTAGATCATGATCAGTATAAAATTCAAGGTGGGAGGGGAGGTGGCCCCATGGTTAGTGCGCTTGACTCCGGAGCTCCGGGATCAAGCCCTGGCCGGGGAAATTGTGTCATGTTCTTGGGCAAGACACAACTCTCACAGTGCTTCTCTCCACCCTCTCCACCCTCTCCACCCAGGTGTATAAATGGGTACCGGAAAACTTAATGCCGGGAGGTAACTCTACAATGGACTAGCATCTCATCCAGGGGGAGTAGAAATACTCCTGGTCATTTCATGCTAGAGAAACCGGGATAAGCTCCAGCCTCAAGGGCCATAATTGGCTTGTATGCAGACTTTACCTACCCTTTTATAAAATTCAAGGAAAGTGCACAGTGGTATAAATTTTTTTTATGCAGCAATAGCCATAGCAACAGTTGGTTACAGTCAGAAAGTGACCACAAATGTAGATCAGTTTCGATGAATAGGAACAATTCCTTGTAAAACATGCACAACTCGATAATTGTAATCACATGTGAAAAGTGCTGTCTGAATCACCATCACAGGCTCATTCATGTACATGTAAAAAAACTTGTACATGTAAAAAAAACATGTACATTTACAACTGCACTAACTTTTTACAAAATACAACAACAATTATTACACTCCCCTAATATGCAATCTGCAAACACCCCCCCTCCCCCCAACTTTCCGGCTTGTTAAATGCTTAATACATCATGTAAAAAACTTCAAGTTCATTTTTCTCAAGTCTTCTTTTGTACCAACTGACTTCATGCCAATGTTTCTACTTTGGAGAGTATCATAGAGAAGTTCCTGAAACTTGGGATAATCAAAGACCAATAGTGCTGTGATATCTTGTTTTGTAAAAGAGCGAGAACTGTTGGCGTCAGTGCTATCAATGCAACCATTTTCAGTAAAACCTTCAAAAATTATTTTTTCCTTCATGAGTGCAATCACACACAATTTATTGATCTTTTTTCTCCATATTTAAACAACCTTTTTTTCAGGCCACCTTAAATGACCTTGTTCTCCATGATTTCTTGTAGTTCAGTGGATAGAGTGCCTGCCCAGTGTTTGGGAGGTCATGGGACCCAGATTTTTTCTTTGTCCCAGGCTCGTGTCATTGCCGGATTTCATACCGTGAGAGCCTGGGTATGAGTCCGTGTATTATGGGATTAACCCACAAGGCCCATATATTCAGAGAGAGCACACCGAGCTTTACAAAATCCTTAAGTTTCGTCGTGTTAATTGGCCAATATTGAACAAGATACAGCCATTCAAAAACTTCAAAATTTGCAAAGAAATGTATGGATTTCCGGACAAGTGTCCGATAATCCATACAATGTTGATCAATCAATTTACCTTTAACATTTCATTACATAGCTTAAAATTCACCATCTTTATTCACTTAACTTTACTCTTTTTGTTTTTTTTTGTAAATCCTAGTTCATAAATTTTGCATGTGCAACTTTTTCCAGCTTTTCAATTTTCATGTTTTCAAGACAATTTCAACAAGTTCTTTTTCAGTTGGGTTCACTTGTCTCATTTTGGCTTTGACTAGCTTAAGTTGTTATACTAGTGTATTCATTTCTTCAGTTGGGAAAAAGGACATGATGAAGATGATGACGATCTAAGTTCCAAGAGCTTTAGAGTACATTGGTTGCCAGTAGTAAAATTTTTGTTTGTATAGAAATGGCATTCAAACTGCAATAACAAAACCTGAATAATACATGTATGTATCTGATCTGTTGACAACTCCAGTTTCAAACCCAGATAGTTACTCTGAGGCTGGTTTCAATGACCAAATCTCAGTCTGTGCTGTGGTTATCACTATAAGTGGCTAGCTTTACAACTGTAAATTGACATCTTGACTCTTTCTGGTCCATATATTTTCCATTTGCCTTATCATTCCTTGTGCTCCAGTGAATGATTGCATATGGACATTTTGCACATTTCTAACAAATCCTTATGTGTACCTTCTGTTCTTGTACTGAAACACTAAGATACATTTACCCCAGCCCTCTCCTCTATAATTAGATAACCAGGTTTTTATCTCAACTCAGCAGGGAAAAATGCCTTTATTGCAGTTACAGTTACATGTAGGGGTACTATAATGATCATAGTACTCCACATACACCTGTTGTACGAAACTTCCTTTAACAGATTGTTATATAAATTTTTCTTTACCACTCCAGCTCAATAATACAAGAACTTGCATTATTTATCACATCTGTGATTGGAATAGGTTTCATCTTTCTTGCTGGGGATGTCTTATTTCAAGGGTTTATTTATGTATAAACAATCAATTTATTTATTTACTTCCTGCACATTGCAATGTACTCTTGAAATTGTATAGTGTTGGAAAATGTTCTTGTACCTTTCCCTAGATTTTGATTTGTCGACTGGAGGAGTTGAGAATCCTACAACTGTTTTTTCTGACAAAGACGTAACCACAGGAACATGTGAATCTACCGCTCCTTCCTTCTTGATGCCATTAAGCACAGGATGTTGAAGTTTAACCTGCAGCTGAAGGTCTCTTCTTGGAGTGCTGAAGATGCCTAGTTTAGCAACCACACAACAGACATTTCATCTCATTTTAAGAAAAGCAATCTTATTGTAACTTATTTTCTATATATTAATTTTTTTCCTTAGTTTTCATACAGCACTACAAAGGGCTTTAGTTGGCCCATAATGTAATGAATTTTCTAGAAAGTAAACTGCAAGAATTACCCAGGCTATGTGCTAAACAAAAGAAATGTAAGCAGACTAAACAAGAATAAAAATAATACTAAACAAGAGTAAAATAACAATTAGTTTTTCCACCTCAGCTTATAAAACTCCCTATTGACAACTTACATAAATGTAACTACAATGGGTGACAAAGTGGTTGATACACTTGGCAGTAAAATTTGATTATTGAGCACCTTGAAAACATCTTCCCCCCCCCCCCCCCCCTCCTTCCCCCCAAACAACATTGATTTTCCTATTTCTTAGACTGCACAGACCAAAGTACAGCATACCTACACAACATCGAATCAAGGGGCCCAGGGTTTCAGAGAATCATTGCTGGATGCAAATAAATAGAACAAGTGCTTAAACATCGAAAAGTGTCATTTCCTAAGTGTCTCAACTACTTCATCACCCATTGTAGGCTCAAAAAATGGTTCAAAAGGTAGGCCAGGAAAAATATGATGTTTAGGGGTGCCTCTCAAAATATTACCTTATTGACAGCTTCCACAGAAGTGCTAGAATTCTGAAAATAGCATTCTCGAGGTTCTGAAAATTTAAAATTTCCCAGGGAAACATACCCCCAGGTCCCCCTACTTTGTTACGTACCCTACAACTGTCCTTTCTAAGCATTTGCATGTACAGCTGTAGTTGCTAAAAATAGCTCAACATCCACAAATAACCTTCCTTTGATAAAACAGAGACAATGCCATGGCTTTTTGTCATGCTTTTGTCTATTTTAACTTGAATATAGGTATCATAATGACAGCATCTATAGTAGTGCAAACATTCTGCCACAGTACCTAAAATAGCATTCATGGGCTCTGAAGTTCAAAATTTTTGTATCATGTTAAAAATTAACCTGGCTTAACACTGGTATAATTTTGTTCTTCTCTGTTTTTCAAGCTGCAACAATCTCACTTTTTAAATTTCACGGGGAGTCATTACAAATATTTAGGGGTACATAAAGGTGTCTTTCTCTCTGCAAGGGTAGGGGGGGTAGGGTAAAAAATTGTTCATGAACAGGAGGGTTATATGTACAACAGGAGCTATCTATCAAATCCCACTAGCCCCTCTTAAAAAGAAAATGCAGAGACAGTTTTCACTCCTATCTTTGACTAGTTTGTCAGAAATTATGCTTGCCTTAACAAATGATTCAGTCATACAACCCTTTGAAGTTTAAACAAATTTTATTAATTCTAAAGATTAGTTCTTGAAATTAATACATCCCCTAGCTAAATTACTATACACTTTTGCTAATTGAGGTGCAATGACCAAACACTAAAAAATGTTCAAACCATGCTATTTAATTCTAAACAGGTTACACCTGTTGGTAATTACCGGTGATCAACACAGTCATTGATAAGAAATTTTAAGATTACAACAAAAAGAAAGGTGTGTCATTTAGACAATCACTTGTTAGCACTTGTAAAATAATTCTAAAAAAGAAATGTCTGCAATATGTACAATCTTGGCAAAAAAGTCTTGTGACACTTGAAATACATTGTATTATTAAGAGCAAATGGACAAATGGTACTTGGTATTAATTTGGCTTACTATGAATAATGACCATTGTTGCTAAAAAAACTAATCAAATTTGCCAAGTTTTCTTCCAAAGTAGTTTTTGCAATGTCTTGAAGATAAAAGATGTATGTACATATATAGTTAAAAAAAACGTCAAGCAAGATATAAAAGAACTGAAATAAAAAAGGCAAGCAAAATATAATTATGTAAATTTGGTATGATTTTACCAAACCACGGAGCTCCAACCTATAAAGCATGCGAGTATTAAGCCTCGATTCTTCACTTCTTTCCTGAGAAAGCTTTTTTCTGCTTTTCATATACAACATCATCAGGTGATGGGGAGCAAAATTAAACGGGGTTATTGCTTTTTAAACTTAAATTGTTTATTTCCTAACAACATTTTGCTTTACTTGTTCGTTAGCAGAGGGGTTTTTTGCAGATGCCTGTTTAGAAATAGCATAGGGCCAAAGCAAACATTGAAGGCTTGGCAGTCAAAGGAGGAGTGCTATTCCAACGTTCTGGTCGGCTTCTTTCCCAGTTCCTTAATGATTACTTTCTGAAACCTTGTGTGCAGATGTCCCCTGAAAGTTTTTATGGAGACGCACGGGTTGTTCTGGTCAATTGCATAAAGTCTCTTCTTCCTTCTGGACAACAGATGAATCAAAATTTGAATGATTCACTGGTGTGGCTGAGGGTTTCTTTTCTTTTTTGTAGTTACCCAGCCAACCCTTGTACACAATCAAGCACCATCATTGTTTGTGCTTCCGACATGCCTAGTCACCAGCGATGCAACTTTTCTACTGTGTAGTGATTAAGAACTGCCTTTACCATTCATACAAACAATATGGACTGACAAACCCCTTTGCCTCTTTGCTCAAGGAAGATGTGAAAATAATCTAAGTCCCCTTAATCAGATGCAATTTTTAAATTGTACATGGACATACTCTAAAGACTTGGTGCTACAGTACCTCATACATAAACAGTTAGTTCTCTTAATAACATATTTTTAACAAAAGCAGTCTAAAGAATAGGTTGTGGTATTTTAAAATTGACAGGAGTTGAAAGCTAATGGGCTGCCTGTTCTTTCTTTTTTTCATGTCCTTTTCTGCACATGCAATTTGTTTGCTGTATGGCTTTAACAAGGTAAGGCTCTGTATCTTATCAAACTCGCTTAGTAACAAAAGCTAAACATTCTAGGGAAAGCAGACAGGGTGATGGGGCATTGCAATTATCTTATGCTAAAAGTTTAAACCAGCCATCAACAGAAGCAACAATGTCATTTGCAAACAAATCTTTGTTATCAGCTCCTCTGGGTAGCTTGTCACAGCCAGGAAAACTGTTATCGGCTTCTGCAGAAATATCATCACCTCTGAGTTTTTTTCAAACGTCATCTCAACACTCAGTGCTTTCAGTTCCTCTCAGTAGTCTCTCTGGCCAAGTAGAATCACATTCACTGTCAGAACCTTTGAGGACTACTCTGCAGTACCCTTCTGTGTTGTCATGCAAACCTGAATCATCGTCATTATCATTTCCAACTCCTCTCTTATCCGTTTCCCTCAGTACATTATCTCTAACTCCAACATCTGAAAGTGATGTGCAACCAACAAACTTTCTTGAGGACCCTTTGTTATCAACTTCACTCAGCAGTTTATCATGCTCTAAAAATTTGTCACTGGGTCAACCATCAGCCTCATCAATGTTGTCATTGTCTTCATCAACTGTAAAACTTTCAGTGGGTCAGCCATTGTCCTCATTATCATCAGCCTCGTCATCGTTATTATCACAACCAGTGCATTCGCTTGTAGCATCTGAAACCTCTGAAGCATTTGAGTCATTAAGGACTCTTTCCAGAGCTACAGAAATGCCATCAGTGGAAGTACGTGAAGAAGAAGAACCTAAACCTGGTACATCAGATTCTCTGTGTCAAAAGGTGCAGAATGCAGACAGTGTTGGAAATGTAAGTGAGAGTAATCCCAAAGATAAGGACTTCAACCACAACCAGAAGGAAGAAAAGAAACCCTCAGCCACACCAGTGATATCATTCACATTTGATTCATCTGTTGTCCAGGAAGGAACAAGAGCACTTTATGCAATTGACCAGAAACCCCGTGCTTCTCCTATAAAACTTTCAGTGGACATCTGCAACACAAGGTTTCAGAAAGAATATAAGGACTGGGAAAGACAGCCGACCAGAACGTTGGATAGCACTCCTCCTTTGACTGCCAAGCCTTCAATGTTTGCTTTGGCCCTATGCTATTCTAAACAGGCATCTGCAAAAAACCCCTCTGCTAACGAACAAGTAAAGCAAAATGTTGTTAAGGAAATTAACAATTTAAGTTTTAAAAGCATAACCCCTTTTAATTTTTGCTCCCCATCACCTGATGATGTTGTATATGAAAAGCAGAAAAAAGCTTTCTCAGGAAAGAAGTGAAGAATCGAGGCTTAATACTCGCATGCTTTATAGGTTGGAGCTCCGTGGTTTGGTAAAATCATACCAAATTTACATAATTATATTTTGCTTGCCTTTTTTTATTTCAGTTCTTTTATATCTTGCTTGACGTTTTTTTTAACTATATATGTACATACATCTTTTATCTTCAAGACATTGCAAAAACTACTTTGGAAGAAAACTTGGCAAATTTGATTAGTTTTTTTAGCAACAAATGGTCATTATTCATAGTAAGCCAAATTAATACCAAGTACCATTTTGTCCATTTGCTCTTAATAATACAATGTATTTCAAGTGTCACAAGACTTTTTTTGCCAAGATTGTACATATTGCAGACATTTCTTTTTTAGAATTATTTTACAAGTGCTAACAAGTGATTGTCTAAATGACACACCTTTCTTTTTGTTGTAATCTTAAAATTTTCTTATCAATGACTGTGTTGATCACCGGTAATTACCAACAGGTGTAACCTGTTTAGAATTAAATAGCATGGTTTGAACATTTTTTAGTGTTTGGTCATTGCACCTCAATTAGCCAAAAGTGTATAGTAATTTAGCTAGGGGATGTATTAATTTCAAGAACTAATCTTTAGAATTAATAAAATTTGTTTAACTTCAAAGGGTTGTATGACTGAATCATTTGTTAAGGCAAGCATAATTTCTGACAAACTAGTCAAAGATAGGAGTGAAAACTGTCTCTGCATTTTCTTTTTAAGAGGGGCTAGTGGGATTTGATAGATAGCTCCTGTTGTACATAATAACCCTCCCTGTTCATGAACAATTTTTTACCCTACCCCCCTACCCTTGCAGAGGGAAAGACACCTTTATGTACCCCTAAATATTTGTAATGACTCCCCGTGAAATTTAAAAAGTGAGATTGTTGCAGCTTGAAAAACAGAGAAGAACAAATTATACCAGTGTTAAGCCAGGTTAATTTTTAACATGATACAAAAATTTTGAACTTCAGAGTCCCATGAATGCTATTTTAGGTACTGTGGCAGAATGTTTGCACTACTATAGATGCTGTCATTATGATACCTATATTCAAGTTAAAATAGACAAAAGCATGACAAAAAGCCATGGCATTGTCTCTGTTTTATCAAAGGAAGGTTATTTGTGGATGTTGAGCTATTTTTAGCAACTACAGCTGTACATGCAAATGCTTAGAAAGGACAGTTGTAGGGTACGTAACAAAGTAGGGGGACCTGGGGGTATGTTTCCCTGGGAAATTTTAAATTTTCAGAACCTCGAGAATGCTATTTTCAGAATTCTAGCACTTCTGTGGAAGCTGTCAATAAGGTAATATTTTGAGAGGCACCCCTAAACATCATATTTTTCCTGGCCTACCTTTTGAACCATTTTTTGAGCCTACAATGGGTGATGAAAGTAGTTGAGACACTTAGGAAATGACACTTTTCGATGTTTAAGCACTTGTTCTATTTATTTGCATCCAGCAATGATTCTCTGAAAGCCCTGGGCCCCTTGATTCGATGTTGTGTAGGTATGCTGTACTTTGTTCTGTGCAGTCTAAGAAATAGGAAAATCAATGTGTTTGGGGGGAAGGAGGGGGGGGGGGGGGGGGGAAGATGTTTTCAAGGTGCTCAATAATCAAATTTTACTGCCAAGTGTATCAACCACTTTTGTCACCCATTGTAGTTACATTTTATGTACAGTTGTCAATAGGGAAGTTTTATAAGCTGAGGTGGAAAAACTAATTGTTATTTTACTCTTGTTTAGTATTATTTTTATTCTTGTTTAGTCTGCTTACATTTCTTTTGTTTAGCACATAGCCTGGGTAATTCTTGCAGTTTACTTTCTAGAAAATTCATTTTACATATGGGCCAACTAAAGCCCTTTGTAGTGCTGTATGAAAACTAAGGAAAAAAATTAATATATAGAAAATAAGTTACAATAAGATTGCTTTTCTTAAATGAGATGAAATGTCTGTTGTGTGGTTGCTAAACTAGGCCATCTTCAGCACTCCAAAAGAGACCTTCAGCTGCAGGTTAAACTTCAACATCCTGTGCTTAATGGCATCAAGAAGGAAGGAGCGGTAGATTCACAGGTTCCTGTGGTTACGTCTTTGTCAGAAAAAACAGTTGTAGGATTCTCAACTCCTCAGTCGACAAATCAAAATCTAGGGAAAGGTACAAGAACATTTTCCAACACTATACAATTTCAAGAGTACATTGCAATGTGCAGGAAGTAAATAAATAAATTGATTGTATACATAAATAAACCCTTGAAATAAGACATCCCCAGCAAGAAAGATGAAACCTATTCCAATCACAGATGTGATAATAATGCAGTTCTTGTATTATTGAGCTGGAGTGGTAAGAAAAATTTATATAACAATCTGTTAAAGGAAGTTTCGTACAACAGGTGTATGTGGAGTACTATGATCATTATAGTACCCTACATGTAACTGTAACTGCAATAAAGGCATTTTTCCCTGCTGAGTTGAGATAAAAACCTGGTTATCTAATTATAGAGGAGAGGGCTGGGGTAAATGTATCTTAGTGTTTCAGTACAAGAACAGAAGGTACACATAAGGATTTGTTAGAAATGTGCAAAATGTCCATATGCAATCATTCACTGGAGCACAAGGAATGATAAGGCAAATGGAAAATATAGTGGACCAGAAAGAGTCAAGATGTCAATTTACAGTTGTAAAGCTAGCCACTTATAGTGATAACCACAGCACAGACTGAGATTTGGTCATTGAAAACCAGCCTCAGAGTAACTATCTGGTTTGAAACTGGAGTGTCAACAGATCAGATACACAATGTATTATTCAGGTTTTGTTATTGCAGTTTGAATGCCATTTCTATACAAACAAAAATTTTACTACTGGCAACCAATGTACTCTAAAGCTCTTGGAACTTAGATCGTCATCATCTTCATCATGTCCTTTTTCCCAACTGAAGAAATGAATACACTAGTATAACAACTTAAGCTAGTCAAAGCCAAAATGAGACAAGTGAACCCAACTGAAAAAGAACTTGTTGAAATTGTCTTGAAAACATGAAAATTGAAAAGCTGGAAAAAGTTGCACATGCAAAATTTATGAACTAGGATTTACAAAAAAAAAACAAAAAGAGTAAAGTTAAGTGAATAAAGATGGTGAATTTTAAGCTATGTAATGAAATGTTAAAGGTAAATTGATGATCAACATTGTATGGATTATCGGACACTTGTCCGGAAATCCATAATTCTTGCAAATTTTGAAGTTTTTGAATGGCTGTATCTTGTTCAATATTGGCCAATTAACACGACGAAACTTAAGGATTTTGTAAAGCTCGGTGTGCTCTCTCTGAATATATGGCCTTGTGGGTTAATCCCATAATACACGGACTCATACCCAGCTCTCACGGTATGAAATCCAGGCAATGACCACGAGCCTGGGACAAAGAAAAAATCTGGGTCCCATGACCTCCCAAACACTGGGCAGGCACTCTATCCACTGAACTACAGAAATCATGGAGAACAGGTCATTTAAGGTGGCCTGAAAAAAAGGTTGTTTAAATATGGAGAAAAAAGATCAATAAATTGTGTGTGATTGCACTCATGAAGGAAAAAATAATTTTTGAAGGTTTTACTGAAAAATGGTTGCATTGATAGCACTGACGCCAACAGTTCTCGCTCTTTTACAAAACAAGATATCACAGCACTATTGGTCTTTGATTATCCCAAGTTTCAGGAACTTCTCTATGATACTCTCCAAAGTAGAAACATTGGCATGAAGTCAGTTGGTACAAAAGAAGACTTGAGAAAATGAACTTGAAGTTTTTTACATGATGTATTAAGCATTTAACAGCCGGAAAGTTGGGGGGAGGGGGGGTGTTTGCAGATTGCATATTAGGGGAGTGTAATAATTGTTGTTGTATTTGTAAAAAGTTAGTGCAGTTGTAAATGTACATGTTTTTTTTACATGTACAAGTTTTTTTACATGTACATGAATGAGCCTGTGATGGTGATTCAGACAGCACTTTTCACATGTGATTACAATTATCGAGTTGTGCATGTTTTACAAGGAATTGTTCCTATTCATCGAAACTGATTTACATTTGTGGTCACTTTCTGTACTGTAACCAACTGTTGCTATGGCTATTGCTGCATAAAAAAAATTTATACCACTGTGCACTTTCCTTGAATTTTATAAAAGGGTAGGTAAAGTCTGCATACAAGCCAATTATGGCCCTTGAGGCTGGAGCTTATCCCGGTTTCTCTAGCATGAAATGACCAGGAGTATTTCTACTCCCCCTGGATGAGATGCTAGTCCATTGTAGAGTTACCTCCCGGCATTAAGTTTCCGGTACCCATTTATACACCTGGGTGGAGAGGGTGGAGAGGGTGGAGAGAAGCACTGTGAGGAGTTGTGTCTTGCCAAGAACATGACACAATTTCCCGGCCAGGGCTTGATCCGGAGCTCCGGAGTCAAGCGCACTAAACCATGGGGCCACCTCCCCTCCCACCTTGAATTTTATACTGATCATGATCTAGAGGCAAATTCCACAAGATTGTTTCAAAATGCTTTTGTACAAGTGTTCAAGGGCTTAAATATTATTTTTTTAAAAAAACAGGTATTTTAGATGGACATTGTCATTTTTCAGCCTATTGGGCCACCTTAACTGAGTTCATGTGACAGGCATCCTGCATACTGCTAAGGTCAGCACTGTATGCAGGACAGCTGTCACATATGAACTCAGTAAAATGACCTTGCTCTCCATGAGTTCTGTAGCTACATGTAAGTGGATAGAGCACCCACCGGTGTTTGGGAGGTCATGGTTCAATTCTGTTGACTCTGATTTTTTCTTTGCCCCATGCTCATTTATGTTGATCAATTCACCTTTCATAAAAAGAGTAAAGGTTGCTAAAAACATAGCAACAAGTGAGTGCGAGAAAAAGGAAGTTGAGAAGGTACCTCACATGAAGCTTGCAGAAGAGTGGATTGCTGCTGGATCCCAAAAATACAAGGAGAACAATACTCTATAGAGACAACCATAAAAATACCTGTGTCAAATCAACTTCATCGTGCATGTTTATTTTCAAGGAGATTTATTTAAGTAAGACCCCATAATTATATCAAAAGGTCAAATTTGACAGCAATTAAAAGACAAATGGTAAAAGGGAGAAATAACTAAAAGTAAATCAAGTATGCAAACCTCCACACAATAAATACAGTGACTTGGGAATTCTTGGTGGCATTCCCCCCAGGGTAGTAGGTTTATGCTACATGGATGACAAATATGAAAAAGGTCTACAGCTGTATTACTCATCATTCAGTCCTCTGACTTATCTCTGGTTCTAGTGCAATCTAAAATGTATGTACACTTTTCCTGTAGTTGTTCTGAAGGGCCAGTTGAGGTAGAGACAGACCAAGCAAAATTGACAGAGACGAACAAACAAAGAACAGCTGGTAAAAGCAGTGAGCAGGTTATTGAATCTATTCTTTTCCTTGTTTTTATTTCTTATCTTGGCAAGGTTTTTGTGGTTTATTTGAAGTTATCTGTTTGCTACACTTGGATGTCCATGGAAGTTGTGTATGTAAACTGTTGTCTGTTTTCTACCATCTACAGTTGTTAGCTGATGCTCAAGAAGAATACGACAAACATCAGAAAGGAAAAACGCTTCTTAATTTAGTGGTTATTGGTAAGTTGGTCTTTACAGCTGTTATCAATGGCATGCAACCTTCAGGGCAAAAAGAATAAGCAAGTTAATTGGTGGATGTCAATCATCTCCACCTGTGCAAAAAGCTAACAGGAATGTATGAAAAGTATACTCAAGACATCTCATTTGTCTCTAAACTAGAGAATACATGCACTGAACATCTAGTGTTACAATACAGCTGCAGTGAGCTGATAGGAACATTCACTGAATCAGAAATGGAGTTATATTTGTCATATTTGTAACAATATTCTGTTTTGTTTATATGGCATTTGGACAACTTTGGAGATGTTCAGAGAAATCTTCAGAAAGTGTCAGAAATTGTCAGACAATCATCAAACACTATTATTATTTTCATTATTTTCATTCCTGTTTTTGGCAAGAGGGCAACTGCCCTTCACCGGGAGGCAAAACTATTTGAACTGAACTTCTTTAATAATCCTTGATACTGTTTTTAAATGTTTTAAAGAGAATGGTCCAGGCTATGTAGCCCAATTTATTCAAACCTCGAGTTACACCATATAATCTTAGAAGCAGTGGTCTATTATAGGAAGTTTGTACTACATTGTATGTTTAGTAGATTCCTTCATGGCTCATTTGTAAATAATAGAACTATAATTTTAATATTGTCAAACACTTTTATCATGAGCCTCTGGCTCGGGGGAATGGGAGACCACCCCTTGCGTAATTTTGACGTTAAATAAATTATCTTAATTAATAATAATACTTTAATAGAATTTATATAGCGCTTATACATCACTGTCCTAAGCGCTTTACAATGTTAAAAAGAACATAAGAATATCATCAGTCTCAAACTTACATACACATTACTGTACCTACTGGGAAATTTGTAGCATGCACATCTTAAAAAGGAAAGAAAACAGAAACAAATGTTATCTTGTCAGGAAAAATTTCTGCTTCATGGTCAAACCGGGCGGGCAAAATAATTAATTGTTCTCACAGCCGGTCAATTTGCCTGATGCCTGCCCCAATGAAATCCTTGTATTTATTTAGTATGTTTATATTATAAACAAAATGATGCATGGTTGCTTGTAGATATGGAATTTCTCTTCTTGTGTTTTACGTTATATTTGACTTGTTTGATGCACTCACTTGTGAGATATCAAGTGGAGAACCATTCTCATCCCCAGAGCCCACGATCCTTCTGGCCTGTGGCAGGGATCGAGAGCTCTGGTTTGGTCCAACACCGGAAGTCCATGATTCACGGACTTCCCGTCAAATCTAGCAAATCTGATTGGTTGAGAATTTGAAACATATACTCTGCGTATGCTTTGAAAATCGGGTTCAGCCAGAGCTCTCGATCCCTGCCACAGACCAGAAAGATCATGGGCTCTGGAGACGAGAATGGCGTAAAACCGGATGGGCAGAATTGGGTTATTTCCTTTGTTATTTCAAAATGGTTGCTCCCAGAGCTCTTGTTTTCCAACCGCTGGTCAAGGGGAACGAGGCTCTGGGAACGAGATTGGTGGAGAACTCAATATAAATTCCATATCTGCACATGCCCATTTGCTCTCTAAGTAATACCGGTATCTGTGTTATGGTTGTTATATTTGCAGGCCATGTTGATGCTGGAAAAAGTACACTGATGGGTCATCTTCTTTACCTTCTTGGAAATGTGTCTAAAAAGTCTATGCACAAATATCCTTTTCACTTAGCCTTTGCTGGTAATAGCCCTTTTCACGGTTAGATTTTCTGATTTGCATTACGATGTAATCCAATGTGGATGCGAGGCAATTTTGGGCTAAAACTGCAAAATAGCCCGAAATTGCCTCACATACATGCTAGATTTTATTGTGATGCAAATGAGCAAAGTTAACCGTGAAAAGGGCTATTGAACTGAGAAAATTAAGGGTAGTCAGCAAAATAATATATTGTGATGTGCAATATTGTGTTCTTTCCCACCCCACCAAAAATATTACGTTCCCAGAATTTGATGTAAGGCATGCTTTTTCAGTTGTATTTTTGAGTGAAAAGTTAGGGAAACTAGTAAAGCAATCACTTATAAAATAGATGACAGTTTTAAAGTTGAAATGTTTACAAAGAAACCAGATGTGAAAACTTCCAATGATGACATACCAAATAGGGGCATGCAGTTAACTTCAAAACCCTAAGTACTTCGTTTTCTTTGACTTGGGTACATATGAGATGGAGTCCAAAAAGGCTGGAAAAGCTTCATTTGCATATGCATGGATTTTAGATGAAACTGGCGAGGAAAGAGAGCGGTAGGCCATACAGTTTGTTGCACCAGCACCATTTTAATGTTGCAGGCTTACAGAATTGCACCAAGGTATATTCACTGTCTTTTAACAGGGGTATTACAATGGATGTGGGTTTAACAAGGTTTGAGACAGATACAAAATTGATTACACTCATGGATGCACCTGGACACAAAGACTTTATTCCTAACATGATCACTGGAGCAGCTCAGGTATGTTTCTAAAAATAAGGATAAATTAAATATATACAGTGCTAAAATTATACAAATATTCCAAAGCACTACTGTAAATGCAGTGGTTATTAAACCGCGCAGCCGGAGGCTGGGCGGTTTCTTGCTCTGGCTTCGGGTTTTTTTTTTTTTTTTTTTTTTTTTCGTCTTGTCGGTGACTATATCCAAACCTCCGCGGATGATGTCATTATCAGCCAATTACAGGCCATTTCTCAGTTCTTTTCGTCATATCCCCCCTCAGGAGGGTTTTGTCAAGTTAGCGAATTAACTGTTTAGTCAAAAGAATGGCCGCCGACGGGAAAAATGTTTATTTGGTCAAACTTGGGCCAAAATCCTTCGGCGATGGGCGCAGGACATTTGCAAGGATAAAGCATCTAATTTGGTACCAGCTGCTGGCTACTAAGGCTGAAATTATCCAGAGTTAAGCTGTATTTTCGTTTTGCGTGCGAAACAGAAGATTTCGTAATCTGGAATTTTTGTTTCTGTTTCCTTTCGAAGGGAATATTCAATGCGCTATAAAGGTATTACTTCTGGCCATGGATCACGCTGACGGTGATAAATGTAAGATCGTGTTTACTTCGCCAGAAGCTATGATGGAATTTTCTGGGGAAAAAAGTTAAAACTTAGCCTTTTATCATGTTTTATAGCGCTCGTCATAAACCCTTTTAACATATGTAAATTGATAGTCGTTTGAAAGGTCAAGGTATTTTTTCCTCAGACATCAACAGAATTCTCCGATTACAAGTCACGCTAGCCCGCTTCAGGCAAAGAATGTTTCCATATCTCAAACTGCCCTCTCCCTATTCACGTA
>JAHPZR010022002.1:0-10000 GCA_019787425.1 Platygyra sinensis
TGGTATCCGGTCGTTTCGTACCCATGGACGTTTCGTACCCAGACGTTTCGTACCCAGGCTAAGACGTTTCGTACCCACTTTCGGTCGGTTCGTACCCAACCCTCTGGTCGATTCGTACCCAAGAAATTATGACACAAAATGTTTTAAGACAAACATAAACATTTATTTCACTTATCCTAGTAATTGCAAAAAGCTAATTTCTAATCACAGGAACATTGAAAAGTTATCTTTTAGTTAATACTATTGAAAAAATAGTGGCCTACGATCCTAATATATTTTCCCCATTGTCACGGAGCGCCTACGACGTAAACGTTCTTATTTTCTGTATTTTACTTAGTAACTAACAATAAGAATTCTCGTAGTAAATGTAACTAATGTCTAAGTTCAGTTCAGTGCGTCACTGGCCTGTTGATATTTGCATATCCTTTGAGCAGCTGCTTCAGTGACTTCTCCTTCTTGTTGAAGGCGTCCCAAAGTTCGAAGAGCCGCCTCTGCACTTCACGGTAGGTGGCCCTCTGAATCCTCTTAAGCTTGCGCTCGGAGAGCAAAACTCTCAAAGACGTTCTATATTTTTTTGCTTTGCTTACTGTTTCTTAGACATTTTTATATATATTTTTGGCTTTATTTTCGTTATATATTATTATTTGTGATTACAGTATGACTGTGTATTTTTGACTAATGCTTGATTTATGTTTATTTATAATGTAATAATATCTATTATTTAAATTTTTATCTCTTAAATTATAACGGTTCTTGGGAGGGTTTTTTTTTAGGTGGTCTGCCTTGTATGGGGTCTCCGACTCTTTTGCAGACTATCCTTATGGCTTTATCTCTATTTATTGTATCAACGTTTTTTTTTTATGCCATTAAATTGTAATAAATAAATAAATAAATAAATAAATAAATAAATAAATAGGTGGACCCATAAACCAAAAGGATCGAAATTCTGACCATTTCGTTAGTTAATGCTAGTGTTGTTTACTCTCATTGTTGCAATATTCTAATTTAATACTTTTGAAATAAAAGAGAAAAAATCACACCTATCTTGCGCTCAATAATAATTAGCTGCTATTGTCAAGAAACTTGCGGGCCACTGACACTGTTTAAGTTGATCATTAGTATAAAAAAAAAAGATCACACATATACCTTGCGCATGCGAGCGCTGCATCTTAATCGTTTTAACAAGTTTCTCACTCAAAAACTCCAAAAACTTTGTCATAATTTCTTGGGTATGAATCGACCAGAGGGTTGGGTACGAACCGACCGAAAGTGGGTACGAAACGTCCATGGGTACGAAACGAAGTTATAGGCCCCTTCTTTTGAACAGAGGTAAAAGAACTGATTTTCCTTCACAATGCTTTATTATTTGTGTATAGACTGTTACAGACTTAGCTTACAACTGTTCAGTGATGTACTTGATGTATCGTAAAGACTTATTTTACGGTCCCGTAGTGTACAATATCCAAAAAATTATACGCGTAAAATACCTCCAAGATCGTCTAACTTTACGACCTTTTACAATACACGTAAAATTATATATCGTAAAGAACTTTACGATTCCTGATGCAGGCGTAAAATATTGTAAAAACTTGCGTCACGATATTTTACTAAACAAGTAAAACATCATAAAGACTCCATTTCGACGTTTTACGATGTGTCTCTCTACCCATTTTTATGCAATTTGGTTTCTGTGTGTAAAGGCGTTCTTTACGTACTTGTAAAGAGGTACGTATAGCTCTGTACAGTGATTCTTTACGCAATATTTACAGAATAATTTCGGATGCATAAATTTAAAATTTCATGCTGTGAGCAACACGAGTGGAAGTTTGGGAGAACGAGAAATGCTGTGGGAACATGAGCCGAAGGCACGTGTCTCCACAGCCTTTTCACGTTCTCCCAAACTTTCATGAAATTCTAGCAGCCAATGTTGAAATAGGTTCGATTACCAGCCGCTGTTTGGGAAAGGAACCTGCGCTCCTTCCCCCGAACTCGCCGTTCTCCTCTGGGAAGGCAGACCAGACTCGAGAGCGGTGGAAATCAAGCCTAATATTGAAAGGTGTTTATCAAGATTAGTATGGAGAAATTTTCTAATTGTAGGAATGGGAACTGGAATAAATGTAACTGGAAAGCTAGAAGCTGGTAAACTTCATATTGGTGACAAGGTTGTTGTCATGCCAGCAGGGAAGCAAGGACTGGTGAAGGGTAAGTGTACAATGTGTTACTCTTGTCTCCTTCACATCAAGTCTTTATCATGATCATCATGCAATGTTACACTCTACAATACATACAAGTGGTGTTAATATTATGTAAACATCTAAATTACCACTAAGTGCAAAGCAACAAAAGGCTTCCTGGCTGTGAAGCTGTGATGATGGTCATTATGCAATGTTTAACCCGATACTACAGACTTAAGATAAGAGAAATGTTAAGTACACATGCAGGTAGCTTGAGGCTTGAGGTGTTTGTATTGGTGCTGAAAGGTCAATACCCTAACACATAGCTTATCTTAGAAAATGTACGCCTCGGTGATCCAAAACAATACAGACTAAGGGTGGGTTTCTTTAAGAAAATCCAAGATTGGATTCTTAAATCCAAAAGAATCCGAAAATGGATTTAGCCCTTCTTTACTAGACAGAGCAATCCAAGATCTCTCGGATCATGGTGTGTCAGAGGAACTGAAGAACCCATTCTTCGGTTTCTTCGGTTTCAGTAGATTAAGAACATCTAGGTGCTCAATGCTGTGTATGGGTTTTTGAAACTCGCATTATCGTAAATATTATGAGTTAAAGGGGCTCAGTCACGGTTTGAAAAGCTTAGCTAAACTTTTCAATTTTGTTGTTTGCAATCCGTGTCAAGCTTCTCCATCCTTAACCATCCTTGTTCCTTTAAGGTTTATTATCGTCTCTTTGATGTTCTTCCATCTTTGTGAACTATTATTTTCAGGTTTTCTTCAATTTAACGGTAATTTTGTCAATGCTCAAAATAACTCAAAATACCGTGACTGAGCCCCTTTAATGTATTGACAGAATTTATAGAGTAGCTTTCCTCTTTTGTTATTTTTATTTCCACACTAAATATAAAAAAGTACAGTCTGTCTCCGCCCACAAATAGCAAAGGCTAATCACGGTGGGCAGAACTTCACGCAGTCTGTGGTTAGTAATAGTAATTGGACCAAGTAGAGTACAATTCAGGGAGTAATCGAGCGAGTAATTTCAAAATCGGACGAGCGCGAAGCGCGAGGCCGATTTGAAATTACGAGCACGATTAGTCCCTGAATTGTACAACACGAGGTCCAATTACTAATTAATCGTATCTATAACAAATTTCGGGGAAAAAATGTCTTCTGAGAACTTTTGAGCGAAAACGTCTGTAGCGCTTTTCCTAAGTTTTGAAAACTGTAGAAAACATTGCTAAGGAAGCCATTGAAGCGCGCGTAATTGGCGTGGAAATCACGTGGGTATCCAATTACAGGTGTCCGATTACGAAAAGTTCAAATCGGACAGCTGTAATTGGACACCCACGTGATCGGGCGCCGATTACGTGACAAATAGGCGCGCGGAGAACCAATCACGATCGAGAATTTTGTTATAGATACGATTAAACTGGTAATTATTAAGTTACAACAATATTAGATTAAATACGACAATATTAAATTAAAGGAAACAGTAATTTCGTACGTACGGTTTTAAGTGACTAGTTTGAATTTTAGATGTTTTCTTATCAGTATTGACAATGTTGAAGCAAAAAGCAGAGAACAAGTAAAATTGCTTAGTTTTAGCACCTTAATATTTTTATGATATGTTGACATAGGACTGAGTGTACACGATGATCCAGTACAATTAGCATATGCTGGCGATCAGTTGACACTGGTATTATCTGGCTTGGACATGATGCATCTTGGGTAAATATAGATTGATTTATCTGATACATATTTTGTTTCTTAACTACTGAAAGGTCTAACGCAACCATTGCAAACATTTTGTTGCAATAAATGATGTTGCATTTCTGTATACTATGATTCATTTGGTTTGGTGAAGCTTTCAGCCATTTGTATACATTACGTTTATTGCAAGAGTTGTCAGTTCTTAGCTCAGAATTAAGGTTATGTAGGAAACGATAATGTCATTTTTTTTTAATCTTCAGAGCTGGAAGTGTTTTGTGCACGCCCTCGTCACCAATCAAGTGCACCACGAAACTGAAAGCTCGTATTTTAGTTTTTAACATTCGTGTTCCAATCACAAAAGGATTTATGGTGAGTAACTGCTTCTGACTCAGAAATATGCCACATTAGTGTGTGTAAAATAAATTTCAACGTGCCAAGTATAATTATTATATGCCAAAACTTCCAACTAGAAATATCTGTGGAAATTTTGTGCATATCAAGAAAGAATGTAAATTGCTCTTTAGTTGGGCTGTTTCATTTCACTGGTACAATTATACAAAGCAGCTGTTTCAATACATCATAAATAAAGTTTCCCCTTTCTCTAACCTCCCATGAACCTACATGGGCATAGGTAAAGGCTCATACAAAGTTATTATTTTTACCACAGGGTTACTAAATTCACCTGCATATATCAATAAAATTATGTAGGCTTACAGTGGATACCACTGATTGTTAAATACATAACAGTGCTCATCCTTTTTGTTGGCAGGTATTGTTTCACTATAAAACATTAAATGAACCGGCCACAGTGGAGAGGCTTTGTAGTGTTTTACACAAGAGCACAGGAGAAGTTCTTCAAAAGAAGCCCAGGTAACAAAATTTCTATAATTAGCCAATTCAAAAAATACCACAATATTCTTTGTTTGTCTATCCAAAATTTTGATTAGGCATTGTCTTTGGTTTCCCTTGCGACCATGCATGATGCATCCAAATTATTATATTCAGCCCAAATTATATTGCCCCAGAATCCCTTGTTATGGCATCATTAAAATACTTTCAATCAATCATTCCGTTATGAGGTTCCAATTGCAAATTTCTGCTTATTACCAATTAAGATATAGTTAAATTACATTTAACATAGTTAACGACCTGGAGCTATTCAGTTGTTCTTAGGCATTTTTTAGTTGCGTATCTCCATCCAGTAGCATTGCGTGGCGTTATAGCGTTGTTGTTAGCGTGTTGGCGTTCCTCCTAGCGTTCTAGGGCTGTTGTGTGCCTGAGGGCACCACCTTGCCCAGCGGTATTCCGTATTCCAGTTGCGTGCGCTGCTTGCATGTGCTCACGTTGTGCTCGGCTTTGTGTCTTTGTAGCGTGGCGTGTTGTTTTAGGCGTAGCGTTGTCCTGGAAAGTTTTGCAGGCGTTTTCTTCGTCCCCTCCCACCCTTCCCTGTCTTAGGGAGTCGTTCCCTGGGTTTCTATATTTACTGGGTTTTGTGGTCATTATTTTATTTTTATTATTATCAGTATTGTTATTATCTTTCTTCATGGGTTGTTTATCTCCACGGGGCCTTTGGGCTTCCGTGTGACGGGTGTTATAGGGGGCTTGCGCCGGGGGCTCGTGGCTGGGTTGCGGGTTGTACTGGTCACTCGGGCTCTTCCGCCTTGGGGTGTGATTGCGGTTGCAGCCCCTGGGCACCCAACCTCCATTTGCGACTTGGGCGTTAACTGAGGTTTTGGGGAACTGGAGGAGAACATAGTTTTTGTGGAGCTGGCAACATATAGCATATATCACAGCTAAGAGCCAAGCAAGCAGTATCTTCTTGCATAATAGAGCTTGTGTCAAGATAGCAAAATTATAAGACTTTGTATGTGAATATGTATAATCGCTTTTAGGAGATACAAAATGCATGGTAGAAAGCTCTTCAAATCTCTCTGTTAAACGTTCCAAGAATTGAAACAATTTCTGTTACCGATCTATATGTCCAAAGCTGTGATATTTGGCAGCTTACCCCAGTAGCATGTAGATTGAAAAACGTGACAAAATTTGCAATGACATGATTCAAATCGTTACCATATCAATTGTTATTGGATATCAATGACAATCGATTAAAGGTCACGCAAATCCTCTCCATTGCTTGGTCATCGATTGCCAATACCAATTGATTAATAATGATATTGATTTGTATTGATTGATAATGATACTGATTGGTATTGATTGATAATGATACTGATTGGTATTGATTGATAATGATACTGATTGGTATTGATTGATAAAGATACTGATTGGTATTGATTGATAATGATACTGATTGGTATTGATTGATAATGATACTGATTGTTGTCGATTATCTATTTCAACGATTAGACACCCTGGGATATATTACCACCCAAAAGCATGTGAAGTTCTGTAAATCTTGCGAGTATATGTTGGCATTACTCATTAGCACTAAAAAGTGTTTGACTAAACTTCTAGTTTCAAATTGTAAGAGGTAAACAAACTGTAAGTAGTGTTGCCAGAGAGGTCAATTGCTGTGGATATTCTTGACTTCAGTTGTTTTCGCATAAATAACTTTCAAGGTTTATTGCCTGGTCGGTTAGTCATCACAACTCTGCACTTATTTCATCTTTGTCATTGCTTTAATTCCGTACCTTCCCCCTCCCCATTGTTTTTGTGATGTCAGATGTCACATCTGTTTATGGCTGACAGTAACTCATTTTATTTTCACTTAGACCACACCATGCATTGTAATCATATCAATATAACCTTTTTTGGCAACAAAATATTGCTGTTTGTCTTCACTTCTTCTTCCTCAACCTCGAAGCCGGGCTGTTGATGCACCCAAACTATGTCAATATTTACAGGAGGGAGAATAGAAAGTCTTTTAACGACTTCTATACTCCAAAATAATTTTTTCATGTGTTCCAAGTAGCTACGCAGTTGAATAAATTGTTGCTCTTTATGCTTTAGTCCTCAACATAATTTATTTGCTAATATTATGTCTCTTCCAGATGTTTAACAAAGAATTCTAATGCTGAGGTGGTTATCCAAACCTATAAACCAGTTTGTGTTGAATTGTACAAAGACTACAAAGATCTTGGAAGATTTATGCTGCGTTATGGCAGTGAGACCATTGCTGCCGGAATTGTGACCGAGGTAAGTTTTGACGGTCCTGCTTAGTGCAAATGACAGCACCCAACTTCACAACCAAATCTAGTTTTTTTAAATCTGCAACATTTTGTGAACATTAATGTGGGCAAACCAAAGCGACTCGGGAATCCTTTACTTCAGTAATTGAAGGGGTGAGTAGTGCATAACCATTTCTGTGAATTGTTTTCCCCAAAAGTGCGTGAAGTGTTGCACCTGGTCTTCAATGTAATAGAAAAACATGTCCTATTTTGCCGCTGGTTTTTGCTTCGTTTTCGAGTTACAACGTATGCAAAAAACTTGGCTTTCCTAGCCGTGTCTTTAGGAGTTCATTTGTTGAACAGAAAACACAATCTCAAAGGAAGAGCCTCATTTTTGGTGAATTGACTGGACGTTATATTATAAACACTGACCTAGACTGTTTTCACTCGTTTGCACATTGTTGGAAGAAAATCTGCTTAGGTCAAGATAACTTTCTCTGAAGCAACGAGGGCAGTGTCTTAACGTCCGAGTCAATACGATGCGCAGTTGTGCGTGGCTTCTGTTTAGTGTTTGAAGTCAAAATCAAATCCTGCAGTATCAGTTAGCCGTCTTCCTTGAAGTCAGAGAACAGCATACAATTCTTCCAAACTCAAGACAAAAAAATTCAATTCACTTCAATTTTGCTGCATCTTTTGAAAATTCTAATACAGCACACTCTTACAAAGAGTTCTGGAAAATTGTCTGAACAGAAGTGCAGAAAAATGAGGGTCATCTAAATGTTGCTATAATGTTTTGGACAACGTCTATAGTTGATGCCCGTTGATAAAACTAGCCGTAAATTTCTGGAAGAGGCCTCATTAATATGGAAATGAGATGCGAGGTAGTAATTTTACGAATTTGCATTGTACTAATACAGTAATACTCTCTGCTATTTGATGTCGTGAGTGTTCAATGGTTGTGTCTCTGGTGTTCTTCAGATTCTATAATGATCAAGAGTCGATAGCAATCAGTACACGAGTTTTCAGAGCCGCTAAGCTTAAGAATGCTTCAGACAGGATGCAGTGAGAGTGGAAATGGGGAGGACTGCAATGGGTTTGTGACGACCTGTGAAGAAATCCACTTTGAATTCAAACAAGTTTAAATAAATTGCTTTTAGAGATATGAGAACGATGCAATAAAATGACAAAAAAAGTTTTAAAGAAGTTTATTTCTTTTATTTTGCAGTTAAGGTCAATATATATAATCCTAGTGAGCCAACCATTGGGCAATCTCAAGTGAGAAAGATAACCCCATTCTGCTGCTCAAATCGTCAATCACACTACACAGTTTGATTGATATTGCCTGCTCATGGAGCTTGCCATAAAGTAAAGGTGTTTTAACAGCTCATAATGTTGGTATTAGTGTTGGATATTTTGTCTGTTCCAAAACGAATATGTTCACAAATGATTGGCAGTATTTTTATATCACGGTTGTAGAGTGGTATCAGACTGGTTGGTGACTTTAGACTACGAGTAGTCCCTATTTCGGTTAGTTAGTTCATCGTGCACAATGCGTTTTATGTATTTACGGTCAAGCTCCATGGACTAAGCGAAAGAGAGACTACTCATATACATAGTCTATAATGAATCGTTCAAAATTAAGTGCTGGAAAGTGTCGGCAGCGTGATAACTCTGCAAAATCAAGGCAATTGCAATATATTTGATAGAGTTTGAAAAATATACCACCCTTTTTGTATGACAAGATTATAAAAAGTGTAATGGTAAACTAAATCACAAGCCAATAAACTAGCTGGAGGACACTCTTAACGACGTACGCGCGAAAATTTTCCATGAATAGCAGAAGATTTTACTATCCATGAATTTTCCAGTCGATAGATTTCTTAAGGTAATTCCCCTGAAATAAAACTGACAATAGATTTTCGTTCAAACTTTGCCCACTGAATATTTATCATATGAGAACTTCAATTTTGAAATAAAAGAGGGGGGTGCCCATACTCATTAAGGAGCACTGGGGCATTGAAAATGACCCATTTTGGCATTATTTAACGCTTATTATAAGAACGCATTCCCAGTAATAATTGTAAATTTTTGTGACCGAGACTCATGAGAACACGCATTAAACTGGAGTCAATGCGTTGTATCGGACACAAATAAACTTTTTAAGTTTGATTTAGACAGAAAGCTGAATATTTGATTAAAATTTCAACCAAATTTCTTGACATGGTTACCATAGGGCAAAATAGAAAAGACCACAGTTTACTTGCTGTTTTCGCAATTTATTCAATTTTCAGCAATAGAAATCAGATCAGTCTTTCCTCAAGCAAAGTTTATGATAAGTTGATTACAATGACTGGAAAAAAAAATGGGGTGCCCATGCTCGTTGGTGAGCTATAGCCATTTTTCAACTGAAAGAGCTATATATCAAGGCAAATCCGCCTTTTTTTCAGTGTGCACGTGCATGAGAGCGCGCTAAATGACGCCATAAATTATGCGCAGAAAGGATGCGCAGTACAATTGTGAGGAATAACCTTAAAACAATTAACTGCAGTCAAATAATGAGTTACTTGTGTCAGAAATGCCAAAAAATGGTGCCACCAACTTCGTTTCAGAAATAAAGCGTGTAGATAACTACCCTGCGTCTGAAAAATTGGCACAAGTAATTTAGCATAGTGTACAGGAGTTTATAGTTGAACTATCGAAGATATACCCTGGGTACCTAAGGTTTTTCTCGCGCGCGGTGGACGGAAATGGCGGCCGAAGGCCGCTGGCACTGCACGAGCGGCGAAGCCGCGAGAAAAACCTCTGGCGCAGAGCGGCTTAATTCACCGTGCTCGTTGAACTTTGATCAATTTGATCGGATCATATTTAAACCAATCACAGCGAGGATCACCCACTGTGAACACGTGGACATTCACGTGAAGACATGACAGATGACATGTGGATTCGCATGACATAACGTTTGGTTTGCTTTCATGGCTTTCCCGGGAATTAA
>JAHPZR010022002.1:15000-37665 GCA_019787425.1 Platygyra sinensis
AATCCATGCCAGTCTGATTGAAGACTACGTTGCGTGACGGCGCCAGTTTCCGTAGACTCACAAGTTTCATAGGACTAAACTATTTACACCGGCTTTCAAATTTCGTGCTAAATATTGTCGCATTGACTTGTAATGTCTAAGCGCAAAAGCAAATTTGTAAAAGTATATTTTTTTACGAACATTCCAAGAAGGAAGCTCAAATACAACTGAGTAATGTACCTATCAATGTCAAGCCCGAGGGGAGGGGGTCGGGCAACCCACGGGAATTTGACTGCGGGGTATATCCCCAGGGTGGGGATTTTGATCGGACAACATGCATTTGATCTTTCAATTCTGTATAGTAGAAAAGAAGTAAACCATTTGTTTCTGCTAATTTTGACAATTCTTTTTCGCCCGGAAGTGGGGATTTTGATAATTTTTTTTCAGAAAATGTCAAAATCCCCACCCTATGCCCGCCCCCCCTCGGGCTTGCGTAAACAAACTCCGTGCGACTTCCCTTGGCCTGATTAACAAAGTACACAGTATTTACATTTCCGTTCCCTGGTTCAGGTTCACTCTTATGGGTCTTTCCTTCAGAGTACTCTTCCACCGATTCCAAATAATATTCGACCGGATACGACTGACCTTTTCTGTCGCAATTGGAACTAAATCAACAAATGCAATCAAATACAGTCTGGGAATTACAGCTGTTTTAGGCGATCGTGTTCAGGAACATATAAAATAAACAAGCTCCTCGTGAGCCCAAACGAACGCTTAAATAACATCATACTCGAAAGGACTATTTAATATACTACTACTCAGCGTCAAAATTCCACGGCGAAAGAATCCAACGCTACCTCTGACATCGAGAGCACATTGAAAGAAAGACCAGTCTTCATTGCCTGCTCACGTGCTCACATGTTCGTCACATGTATTGTCACACGTCTCACTTACGGTACCAGTTTACTGGACGTGACAATAGTTGATAACTTTGCCGTGACATGCCCCTGCAAAAATTAAGCGGGGTGGCCATTTTTGTGTCCTTACAGGAATGTGGGTTTTCCAGACTTACAACTTACACAGGGCAACTAACTCTCCATAGTCACGCAACAAAAATTAGGCTTGCGTTCCACTTCGTCGAACGCAATCATTACTTTATACAGTTCTACAAATGCTCCTATCACAAAAAAATAACTCTTGCACGCTTTGCGTGCTTGTTTTTTCTTTGCTCTCAAATGTTGTAGGTCTTAAGCTACTGGACTAGATAATATTTTAGCTAAATTGTTATGGGAGTGCCCCGGTTTAACTGCAGTCTCTCATATATTTAATCAATCCCTGTTAACTAGATTTAACTGATATTTTATCTGAACCCCCATTGTATAAAATTCTGGAAAACGCAATGATCCCACAGATTATCGACCAATATCAGTAATTCCAGTCGTGGCTAAAATATTTGAACGGGTAGTGTATGACCAGTTATTGCCCCCGCAGGGCCAAAAACCCGAGGAGGCATTATAGTCTCCCCCGCGTATACGTATAAAGAATGTGTGAAATATTGGTGAAGTATGCGAATCAATCCCGATTTGAAGAAACTAGGCGCGCACGGTGGTCCCGGTTAATTTTTCAGTCAGCTCGCAAGGCAATGCCACATGGGTAATTCTTGCTGCGGAGATCCTGCGTTGCAGACGAAACAAAACCCCGGTATAGTCTATTTGCTGCACGAGGAGGAGAGGAAGATATTTGCCAAAATATATTTTAAAACGAGTATCAGTCATCACAGTGATTTCTTCACGCATCTTTAATTCAAAGGTTATTCAGCAGTACTAGATTGAACTGTTTGGTACAGAAGTTGATTTGTCGGACACAACTTAGCAACGGGGTCGACGGACTCGACCCAAACACCACACGTATAAAGATCACGTTTATTTGGATCGCTTATTTTTACTGAATAATCTTACGTGGCGTCGAGCCCATGTGACGGCTGGGTTGACTGGCAAGATCCAAATGTAAATGCAAATGTTTTGCGGCGTTTTTGTTGAGGACATAAAGCTTGACTCTAATTTGCATATATCGCGACTGTGACGCGATACTCCTGTTTATATCTCGGCAAAAAAATCTCGACTTCTGTTCTGCTTTCGAGATACATTTGCTCGAAGAGTCCTCGTATATCAAGACAAATGGTTTTAGTATCAAACTAGGACAACAGAGTGGTTTGATACCGGTACTTTTTTTCCAGAATGTACTTCATGAGAGTAGTATGTAAAGAATATCATGTAATAGAATGAGTTAAACAAAATGTGTTGGTTTAGTTAATTAAAATTTATGATACCATGCCTAAGTTACTTGAACAGTACGAGTTATATAGTTAACAAAAAATATAAAATTTTAGTTCATATAATAAATAAAAGATTCCTTATACGCAGTAAAATTTTATAAGAATTTTATATCCTTCAGGGATAAAACAGAAGCGGGGGCAGATTTAGTGAGAACTATTACTAGTTACTATCTTACTGAAAACTGAATTCTCTCTCGTTATATTCGAGACTGGAAAAGCTACCCGCGGAAATAGCCGAGTCCAACTCCCAGGCTGTTTTTAATTCTGAATTAATAAACTCTCCCAATATGCAGTGGTTTTGTATTAACATGATTAAGGCTCTACACAGGGCATCACACAGAATATACACAAGAGGTAAAGGGCAACTTCAGTCTCCGGGGGTGGGGCCCATATTCCCCAGTCACTAGGGTCTAACGAAAACCAGGAGGGGCTAAGGGGCTACCCCTCCTGGGTGGAGTACAGATCAGGTGGGACTGGGGGCCACATCCTGGAGCGGATACTTTTCCGTACCTTACTGTGGGGTAAAGTGCAGCCACGGGTGCACTTCCCTGCCACGGACGGTGGAGCATGGAGAGACGGGGGACACAATAGAAGAATGCGAATAAAGTTGGGCTCCTGTCACCAGAGGGAGACGTACCTTCTGCTCCTATTTTACTTCGCAACGTTCCGGCGAAAGGTAAATGTGACACTAGCTGTCTTAATGTTAGTTATGGACTAGTATTAGCTAAGAGTCTAGGTATTTCTCAAATGGTACATTTAGGGGTCCTTATATAGCGTTCGTAACAGAGCTCAAGCAGCCGAGAACTTTAATAAGCCAGGGCTGAAGGCTAGCTTTGACAGCTGTAGTGGCGGATCCGATACGGAAACTGTGGGAGTAGAAATTGTTGGTAGCGAGACCACAGTGTTGAAGAATTGTCCAAAGCTCTGTTGTGAGATTGTTCACCACATCGTCTAGGTCGGACGAAAGCGAACAGAGGTTGGTCTGATGGTGGCTGAGCTTGAAGGAGATAGTGATTGTGTGGCCCTGTCTGAAGGGGTCGGATTGTTTTGTGTGGACTACCATGTGGCTGGGTGAGTAGCATTGTGATGTCATTGGAAGTAAGGTGGACAGAGGGGTCAAATGGCCCATTGCAAGTGAATTCACTGGATCTTAAAAACCCAAAGAAGACAAAACAAAACATAACATGGTCCAGATTATGGGAAAAGTTCGGGCTTAAGGTAGAAGTGAACGGAATGGAGAACTGTAAGGGTAATGGAGAAACGGTCAAGCCGCTTGGTAGGAGTAAGGCGCTTAAGGTGGTTACTACAGTTTTGATGGAGTAAACGAGCCCAACTTTTAACTCTTGAAAAAGGTTTCAAGCTGTTTTTCCCTTCACTATTTACTGTTCGCTCAAGTCTTTTACCATTCTAAGTGAAATTTGAATAATTAAACGTCAATAAATGGCCAAAATGAGCGATCGAGTACCCAATGAGAGACTGGGCACTGGTAGCTTAAGTCAGGTTTTTCTCAAAACCCACCTGAAAATTTCAGGAATAAGAAATTGGGTCTGATTTAACATTCATGCAAAGTAAAATAAAAATCTGTAAGACAGATGTCTGTGTTGTCTGGGGCAACTGTGGCAGTGGTCTCTCTGAAAAGCTTCCGCAGAAGCTCCAAAATTGTGCAGCCCGTCTATTTTAGTGTGTGGGAATTATGACTCTTAAAATATCGATCAATTGTTCCGGGCACTGGGTTGGCATAAACTCAAATATCAAAGATTTGAATCAACTGCTGTTATGATGTAGAAATCTCTACATGGGATTACCCCTGAGTATCTGAGTTGTTTATTTGTGTTTCGAAACGACAACATCATATTAGCCTGTGTACAGCCGCCCCTTCCCTCATATCAATTAAGGAATACTGAGTAAAAATAAATTGGCTATTCCACAGCCTCGCACCAATTATTTGAAGAAGGGTTTCTCTTCCAGCGGAGCAATGTTGTGGAACAGCCTATCCAGTGACCTTCCTCCAGCAACATAACATGATTTTAGACTTAACATACGCTACCACAGTTTTTAATGAGTTTTAACATGGCATTCTTTGATTATCGATGATTATTGCTCTTTTATCATTTTATAATCTTTGCTGAAGGATTTACAGTGTAAAAATAAAGCTCGGTTGAAGGGGGGGTACTTAACAAAGTTTAATATGGGGAGGCTCCGCCCCAAGGTCCAACCCCTTACCCTTTTTGGCAGAAAAGGTGTCCCTTTCACATACCTACTTTTGGGAGTCTTGTTCTTATTTTCATGAAATAATGTGAAGTATATGAAATAATTCATATTTGAACTGCGGTTGTAGATGCAAGTGAAGAATGATCATCGCAGTTAATTTTCCAATTTAAGCAATTGGAAAGAAGAAGCCTGAAAAAAATCAGGGCTTCAACGGGATTCGAACCCGTGACCTCCGCGATACCGGTGCGATGCTCTACCAACTGAGCTATGAAGCCACACATTGGGAGCGATGTGTGGCTTCATAGCTCAGTTGGTAGAGCATCGCACCGGTATCGCGGAGGTCACGGGTTCGAATCCCGTTGAAGCCCTGATTTTTTTCAGGCTTCTTCTTTCCAGTTGCTTAAATTGGAAAATTAACTGCGATGATCATTCTTCACTTTCATGAAATACTTAATAAATAAGCTGATACAGCCATAAGGGGCGTCTATTCGAAATACTATAATTGCAGGCCCTTTCAAATACCTAAATGACCGATTTTCCTACCCTTTTATATACCTGAAGCCTGAAAAAGGTACCCCTTTTGGGTGGAGCCTTCCCGTATAGGCCATTATTGGGAGTTCCCCCCCCAGGAAATAAAGTTCATACCATGGAAAGCTTTGGCAGAAACTGTGCGCATGCATGGTGTGTTGTACTGCACAGAGGCTTATACATGTTCTAATGATGACATCTGTTGACTGTGCAACAACAGCTAGCTGATGACTCAAATGCTTTGACAGCCTGTTAGCTAACAAACATGAAACTTGTAATTTAAAAATAGAAATATATTTCTGTCAATTACACATCCATTCCACCTTGAGAAAAGTACATAAATTTTCATATATAAGACTGGTTTTAACAAGCGCAGCAGTAGCCAACATGTGTAGGCAATGCAGTATGATGTTGATGTTGGTGCCTTTTGTTTACCGAGCAACTTTCAAGCAAAAGGCTTTTCTAACAGCACTATAATGCCAGTGCACATGCATGCTTATGCTTAAGCACTTGTCAAAATCAGCCTTTTGACATTTTGTACAGCTCTGATCAAAATAAAAATTATAGTGATTGTTAACTAGAGTGAAATTGCTGTTAACATGTCAAAATAAATAAGAACTTCATTCTTGAAACTGTATGTCTAGTAGTTATTTTATGAGAGCAATCTTACATGAACAAGTAGATCAGTCCAAATAGTAACTTCTTTAATAACTAGATTTTTTACTGGTTTGTTCGGTCCCTTGATCTGTAAGTAACTCCTCTTGCCTTGAGTTCACGCACTACATGACTTGGTAGTTTACCGCTCACAGAAATGGCATAGCAACCTCTTGCCTGTGTATATAATGATAAAAAAAGAACCGGTTACATATCGTAGAAGGGATGTTCCAAAATAATTATCAGACAACAATGTGTCTTACACTCCTTCAGGTAAGACAGGTACTTCTTCAGAACCAGTGACTTCCAGTTCATCCAGGATAGAGGACCTGCATGAAAACCAGCTAAGGGCGCATTCGTTTGGGATATTTCGAAATAAGAATAAGAAATATATTCCGGAATATATTCTGGCTATTCTGCTCCTGGGAGCTCCTGGGAGCAGAATAGCCGCAATGGAAATCCAGGTATTCCGGAATGAGAATAGCTCCCAAACAAACGCTTACTCGCATTATTCCAATTATTCTTATTCCGGATTGACCCCAAACAAACGCGCCCTACAGATGATGTAGCTTCCTCCCTATATATAGCAATTTAGTTATGACAACACTTAGTTTCAAGGAGTGCTTTCCATTATGAGAAACTGACCATTCAAAAATGAGTGGGAATACCTAAGGGAAATGAGACAACATTTTCCGATTAAACCAGGTGAACCAATAGAAATGGCTCTTGCCATTTTAAACCCTTTTGCCGAATTCCCTAATTAGGGCATAGAACAAGTTTGTCAATAATGGAACGGCAAACTTCGGTCAGAATATTCCGTCTGAAATATGTGGACCACCTCCAGAGGTGATCCCGAATATCCCAATCAGAAGAAACCGAAACAGGCCTTTCCATTTTAATTCCGACCAAAATTTCCGATCTTTGCCATGATGGAAAGCACTCAAGTGCTTTTAGTCAACCCCCTGAAAAGAAAAGGTTTTTCGGTTAATACACTATCTTGCAAACCCAAAAATCAAACAAAACATTTCTACCCAATAAAACGTCCTGCAGTCTAATAGTACATTTGCAACAGAAAGGGAGTGGTTGAAAGGATCAAAATTTGTTCAAATATCAGGCTTCTTCTATTGGTAGCAAGACCAATGCAAACTTTAAATAATGTGAGACTGATTGAACACCATCAAGTGATCCAAAATGGTGATGTCAACAATCACATTGTGCAACTCTGTTGACATTAAAACCACAAAATTGGCCAGGACTGTGCTCAATGCTTTACAACAACTAACATTAAACTGACCAAATTGTACTAACTAACAATCCCTCTTCACTGGCCTTACAGCCAATAACATCACAGTAAAACTCAAGGGCGTAGCCAGGGGGGGGGGTCCTGAGATGCCCGTGACCCCCCCTTTGTAAGCCTTTTTGTAACAAAACAACCTACAATATTCAGGTGACAATCTGATGAGTACCCTCTGTATGAGTCAGCGTGACCCCCCCTTTGAAAAATCCTGGCTACGCCCATGAAACTGACCAGTCAGTTTCAACAGACGACTTTAATGCACTTGTCATCGGCTTCCCCGAGGGGGGGGACCCCTGGCTGATGTTGGGACTTTGCTAATTGTGCATTTCAAAGTTCTTGTATTTCCCCATCCATGGGGGATTTTTTTCTTGCAAAGTCCCCAGTATTTGGCGAAGCCAAGCCCCCAACTGGATTTGAAGATGAAAAATGAAAGTAGCTAAGACGTGTTTTCCTTCATTCTGAGCAGAAATATCATGCTTTAAAAGTAAGTATTTAGATCCCAGAATTTTCTTTTCACTGGCTCTGTACAAGAATAAAGCGAGTACAAGCGAGTACAAACCAAACAATGACTAAAAATTATATCATAAAACATAGTTCATTATGAAGGAACTTCACTAAAGGAGCAAGGAATCTCAAATGCGTGAGAAGTAATAGTTTCCGCGTGAGAGCGTAAGATTGAATTTGTTTGCGCGAGTCTCACGCTCAGTGCATGAGACTTGAGAGCTCTGTTCTTTGAACAGTTAGCGAATACTCTGACTTTGCACTCTGATGACAACTGAACTTTAAATGTTTTTTCTTGAATACTGCATTAGCTGCTCGCAGTCTGGTGAAAATTTCAACTTTTCTTCCCGTCCTGAATTCCCCAGATTCTGTTTTAAATCTATCTGACTGTCTTGCCATCATCGATCGAGTGGACAATCGATCGTTCCCAATCTCCTCTCGGTTGAACAGAAGCGAAGTCCCCACATTTCCCCCACCACAAGGGCTGAAATTTGTTGCAAAGTCCCCACAAAGTCCCCATATTCCCCCACATCAGCCTGCCCCCCCCCCCCCCCCCCTTGGGGAAGCCGATGACAAGTGCATAACACCAACTGGAAAACACTTGATGGTGAAGATGACTTCTTCCCAGGTTTTTGAGACATCAGGGCGAAAGTTTGTCCAGAGTTACCCTCACCCAGATGATCACACTGCACAATGTAATATGTTAATATTAGGTAATTATCTGGCTTACCAATAGACCTTTTTCGCTTGTACATTTTGTTTTCCCAATACAGATCACGTGATGATACTCAGGAGATTTGATCCTTTGTCTTGTTCATTAAAAAGAGTACATGCAGACATATTCATGCTTGCATGTACCCTTTTTAATGAACGAAACAAAAGATCAAATCTCCTGAGTATCATCACATGATCTGTATTGGGAAAACAAAATGTACAAGCGAAAAAGGTCTATTCTTCGCCACCTGGCCACCCAGCTGTCTTCAGGAGTCATGAGTGATATTACTCTGGTATAATTGCATAAAAAGGAGGAAAGAATATTACCAGTCAGTAGTGGACTAAACAACTACTTTCATTCCCCTAGGAATGAGGTTGCATCATAAACACTTAATCTCTATTGTTTGAACACTAGCAAGGGAGAACAAGAAACACTGCCAGAATATGAGACAATAAAGCTCTCCCGAACCACATGTATCTGGATATTTCCAGATCTGCAACTTTTACTTTCCGGATTCAAAAATTTCCCTGTCCATACGCATCTGATAGTATAAGAGTTCACTCTAGAGAAACTAGGCCTACATGTTGTGATGCCATGTTGGTTTATTTTTCGATAGGAGACTCTACACGATTTTGCTATGTCATTGGATTTGAAAATATCCAGATTTGCTGTCTACAAGTTATTGGATTCATTGTGGATTTGATTTTTAGAGAACCAATTGGGATTGGGATTCGCTGCCGAATTTGCCAGATGCATATGGATGATTTCTTTCCGGAGAAAGAAAAAGCTGCGGATTCAAAAATATATGGATACATGTGGATGGTGTGTGGTTTTTTCTTTTTTTGTTTTAACTTTTTTAAACCGGGTTGAATTTTTCAAACCAGATAGAAATTTTCAAACCAGTTTATTTTTTTTGTCAACTATCTATCTATCTATCCCCCAGCTACTCTACCCCTTCCCCTAAATCCCCATTAAGCGTGAATACTAATTAACAGCAGGTTTCATTTTTTTTCTTTTTATCTTGTACTCACCGGGATTTGAACCGCCAATCTCTGTGTTGCAAGTTCGATGTTTTAAGTGGCAGGTAGTTTGTAGTCTAAACAGAACGCAGGGATGTCGGAAACAACAACAAGATTATTTATTCCAGATGAACGCAGTAACTCCACTCAAGACTTCACAACAAGCACACTCTAGGCTTGTAACTACACTTGCACTTCCGTCACTCGTGTATAAACACAGCCTCTGCTAGATATTCACGTAACCTCTCTGTTACACTTTAACAAACTCGACTTCTGTCAATACTTTACACACGACCTTCGTTACGCTTCAGTAAACACCACTGACTCACAAGATAATTCTCTCTAAACACTTCTGGGAAAAACCTCAAACACTCCTGGGATAAAACCATATTCTTGGGTTGCACTGTCACGCAACTAGAAAAAAAATCGAAAACCATTCAGTGTATAAAGTCAAGAAATTATTATGTTATAGGTGATAAATAAATAAGACACTTCTGTAAGTTTTAGGTCTGTATGTCTTCCCAAACTTAAAATATTTGTTGAAATGTTTTGCACAAATTTACAGAGCTCAGTATGCGGTGTACCTCCAAGGAACACCAACATGGCGGCCGGAAAATAGAGTAAACATCTATAACTTACTTTGGCTATCTAGGCCACTGATTATCTGAACTGATCAGGCAAACATTTAAATAGGCACTTTGCCTAATACTTTAACTTAGGATCAAAATCCCGAGATATAAAGCATATATTTTTCGACAAAGACATTCATAGCTTTTTGTCACGCACCGCCATAACTCTGAAATTTAAAATGTGCCTGTTTTTTAACAAAGCAAGATATTGCGCTGAAAAGTTGTTAACAGACATAAATTTACGCCCTCTCATGCCTGATGAAGATAATAACTTCGGTGGCTCTTGAGTTTTGGATTTTAGAAGATGATGACGTCATGTGTAACCCAAGAATAAGAACTACACCGATTCGCTTATATACTTCACAGCGTAAGATTCCAGAACTTTCTGGCTCGACTAAATACAGAAACATTACAATATAAAACTATTTATAGCATCATTCGAAACGAGTAAAATAAATTGCTTAGTCACTGTGACACAAAACTAATTAATACGCCAGAAGATTCGAGACTGAATTAGCATATTCACGAATGTTCCAAGTCACTCTGGATCTGCGTCCCACTGTCATTACCACTTGACCATGAAAGCAATGGATGCAAGAGCTCTCATACTTGTTTTAATTATCAGTTCATCACCCCAAGCCCCTCTCATATGAATTTTAATTTATTCATAAATATAGAGTTTTACAAGACTGTAAAACGCAGTTAATGGAGCGTGACGTGTAAAGCATTCTCAAAGTTCTCCTGTTATGTCAGTTTGTTTACATTGCATAATGCATACGAGACATGAATGTTCATTCATACTCTCTGGATTTCGAGACATGAATATACATTCATGCTTTGGTAAATACAATGACATTCCTGTGTTCATGTTGCAATACTGGCGACTACATATATACCATTTGTTTTGTATGGCTAAAAGTAACAACTAGCTCTATTGATGTCTCGCTAAGCATTGAACAAGCTTTTGTATTCGATGGTACATTAATTGCCATTGGTTTAGTCCTAGACATCTGTCTACGTATAAAGTCCTGGCATGGTTCAAAGTGTCATACTCTAAGCTCTGTTAGCTACTGTAAGGAGTACCTTTACGTTAGAAACATTTTTATTCCCACCCTACCCTCCCTTTGGAGGTTGTTGTTGTTTTAGCATTTAATGAAATTCAGGTTCACCTCTTGGTATTCGCCTTTGGTTAAGTCTCGCAGCGACTTCTCCAAGCTTTGTTTTTTCATGCTATGCTATGTTGCACTCTTTATCTGTCTTTATTCTTGTCTGATCCAGCACGTGCCGGCGGAGTCGGCTCCTAGTGTTGGGGAGATAAGGAGGCTTGAGCTTGTTTTTACTGCCTACACTCGTTCCATTATGTAGCACGATGCTGGCCGGAGGTTCAGCTCGTAGTGCCATGGAGAGTTAGGCTTTTAGATCGCATTGATTTGCTTTTGTACCGGCCTACAATTTGTCCGATCCAGCGCGGGTCTTTAAGAGCACTGGGGAGATAAGTTTAGGGTTTTAATAATGCTATGAAGTCGTCTGTCACGCCGATTGCGGAGAGGTGTTCCCCCATTATGCCATACATTGTCTTTTGTTGTCTTGTTATTGTAAGGTAGTCGCTATTTTTACCAATACCCGAAGGAACTGTGACATTAACATATAAACTTTAATTTACTCATACATGAACTTTGTCTTAATTACTAGGAAGCTAAGCAATTCCAAATAAGTGGTTAGGCCTAATCACTAACCTGAGAGCTCAACACAAACTAACATCAGACTAACATCAAAGCTAACCATTCTAAATAAGTGCTTATACCTAATCACTAACTTGAGTGCTTAACCCAAATTACTTAGACACATGCCAGGGCTCAAGACTAACTTTTCAGCTTGCTAGCCCAGTGGCTAGTGACAGATTTGATTCACTAGCCAAAACAAATTTTTCTCTGGCCAGATTCTTTTATATCCATCATCGCATCAAGTCAAGTAAATAGGGAGTTTACGAAACTACGACGGCGACGTCGAGGACAACGTCAATTAAAAAATGATTTTATATTTTACCTACGAATCTCGCGATACTCTAATTAAAAGTCATTTACTTTGTTTATCACTGTCAAAACTATGGCAAAACTAAATCCAGAACAGGGATGTCTGATTTGAAATAAAAATTTAAAGAATTAGTCATCATGGTTCATGTTCTCCAGACAATGCAAAAATTGGTCATTTCAAGTTCAAGTTGTTTTGCAGAGGACGGCAAAGAAATGTACCAAAAATCATGACGCACCTGCACAGTCATTGTACTGCTCATTAATTCTTTTGTTGGGCGACATTTCCATCGCCACTGTCGCCATGGTTTCGTAAACTCCCTAATGCTAGCCTGCGTAGCCTGCAGTATGCTTTGACTGAACAACTGGCAAGTACAAAGTTTTCGCGCCCTTAATTCTCACTGAACCACCATCAAAACTTCGGAACTGGTGAGCCAAAAAAACATTCATTGCTTTCAAAATACCGATTCACGATTTTCACAAACAAAATAATTTGTTCCACCTTAACTCTAGACGTTGCAACCATAGGCATCGATATTATAATTAGAGGCGTCACACACCAACAAACCAGAGTTTTTGCTTTTGTGAGAAATTCTAACAGAACTTTACAAAAGATTCACATGTAATGTTTTGTAATACTGTTGTCAAAAGTCCACAAAGAAAGACAAAATTTAATTTTTGAGTTAAAATGGTTGATATCTGTAGAAAAAGTCCTGTTTCCCTCTTTGCCCTCTATGCTTCTGATAATTTAGTTCACATTCTCCTTCAATTAGGGACTTTTCATGCACTTTATACAAACCACAAGAACTAAGAAGACTTTTTGTTGACGCTATACAAAGTGTACAAGGAAACTGCTGTCCGTATCACACTGCAAGCGGCCAGTGTTAAACAAACGTACGCATTGAGCCAAGCCATTGAAAGACCAATTTTTTCTGATTTGAGTCATTTTGCCTTGATATCTTCATTGCAACACAAGAAATCAAAAAGGGAAAGACAAATTATTGCGAGACTGTTTTCCTCCCTAAAGAAGAAGGTCACCTTGCCCGCTGACTAGGTATATTAATATGTTTTTCTTGTCGTCTGAAGATGGAAGCTAGTCGCCTGAGGCGACCGAGTGCTGTTAGAGCACAGCCTTCAATTGATATGAAGGCTTCAGTGGAAAAAGGGCGTTAGGATTTTTACTCAAAAGTGAACTTTGTGAGAAACGCTCCAAATTTCGCATGCAGTTTTGTTTACGTGTGTCAAACAATGTTGTGCATGTTTTTTCCCTGAAGTTTGCTTCGTTTTCGAGATATTACAATTTATTTTTTTATTACAATTTCAGCAATGAATGAAAATAGAGTAAAAATGCCAGGGAGGGTCTATAAAAGGGTCTGAGACCCCATACAAGATAGACCACCCTATTTACTATTGTATAATAATCACACTACAATAGGGAAGTAACACTAATCCAATAAAAACTTTGAAAATTACTATAAAATACGATAGTAAATAGGATCACCGAAACAATAAAATGAAATGACATTAACAATCACAGACTTCTGATCAGGATATCCCTGACACTCTTCTTAAAAATTTCAACACTATGTGCCCGACGAACTGAGTGTGGCAGAGAATTCCACATGTCTACGATCCTGTTGAAATAACTATATTTGAATTACATATGCAGAAAAACCTGTATTTGTTGTCACGTCAGCATGTGACCACAAAGACGGCAATTTCACATAAAATCCAGCGAATTATTGATCTTTCGCAACGTGTAACCTTAAAAGATGTTGATTTCAGGTTAAAACCGTTAAAATTTTGATTTCACGTTAACGTGCGACTGCAAAGACGTTAATTTCACGCAATGCGCAAGCAAGACAATGTTGATATCAGGTCAGTTACAGACAGTTAAAACTGATTTTGATTTCACATTATCACGCCACCGCAAGGACTTAAACCCTTAGGGCTAAGAGTTCCCAGTTTTATTAGAGTTAGGGTTACCGCTCGAAACTAGGGTTAGCGTTATAGGTTAAGGTTAAGGTTATGGAACAAGGTTAGGCTTAGCATTAAAGTGCACCTAACCCCAAAAACTTTTTTTCGCTAAAACAATAAAGCTTATTTTGTGGAGTAACTAGCCGCAAAAATTTTTCGATTTGGTTAAATCTATGATTTTCTATGGCTCGTCAAAGTACGTGAAATTGCCGCCATTTTGGTTCACGACCGAGTTTAACGGAGAATGGGTCGAGGGCCGGATGTGACGTCAAATCGAGAACACGATGATTCTGAGATTCGCATATTTACTTGTTTCTGTGGGAAAGGCTGGAAAAGTTGTTCGAAAAAAATGCTAGCCAGGTGCGCTGTAGTGTGATTTAGCAACACAACAAACTTACAGGAGGTACTCCGCTTTATGCCATACGTTTTATGGAGAGATGTCCTGAAGAGAAGAAACGTACAAAGTGATGGCTCGATTCGTGCAAAGTGATAGCCGTCTAAGAGTTCGGTGATCTGTTCCATTGAGTATTTCAAACCAGATGATCTCGCTCGATGCCTGGATTTTCAGAGAGAGGAAGAGATTTTGCTGACTCAGTGACTTAAGCGAGACGAATTTGGAATAACCGTCCATCGATTCATGAAGCCGTTGTTGCATCTGATCTGAGAAACAACAGCAGTCAGTCGGCACAGCCGACAGATAGTTTTGTATTTGCCCACTACTAATCTTAAAACTCCATTTCTGAAGCCATACAGGTTTAATTCCTGGATATTCAGTAACACACTTTAAGGTAACATCAGCACCAATATCTTCAAGAACAAGATCACTCTTCTTCGAGTCTTGACAACCTTCTAACTCACTCTAATATAATAATAACAACAATAACATTCGCTGATGTTTTGAAGGGAAGCGACGCTACAATTTACACACTCGCAGGAAAAGAACACAAACATTGTGTCATGGGATAATCATTTTGGTCTACGTTGAACGAGTGAAGTTAAAATAATTTGAGAAAGTTAACGGACTTGACTTTTATTTATACGAAAGTATGTTAATGCGAGATCGAAGAATGCGCGAATTTAGTAAATATACGCACCACACACTACAGTCTCTTTGACTTCTACATATCATTGCCTTCGGGTCTGTCCATCAGAGCTCCTTCGAGTTCTTTGTCAGCATCCACCTCATTTTGTCTATCCATTCTTCGTTGGCCAGAGAGTTGTCAGCATATAAATCAGCTCGGCCGTCATCATTTAACTATTCACTTTGCTTTGTTTACAAGTGCGAGTCGTCATTCTCTTCAGCGATATAATAAATTTCGGAGTCTTCTGAGTCAAAGCTCATTTCAGAATCCGACGAAGTAGAAGATATTGTTGATAAAAACAGAAATCTGTCGACTGTGGAGCCCCCAGCGAAAAACTTGTGCGGCAAAAAGGCTTCCACGCTCACACAGAGTAAAAGGCCCGACTGGGACAGCCGAAGCTTTCGTTCTCGAAGTGACGTCACGGCTTTACTCTCCCCAGACTCCTTATGTTCGGTCGTGAACCATACGAAACTCGGTTTCAAGGGGGCACAGAAATTCGACGATTTAACCAAATCGAAAAATTTTTGCGGCTAATTACTCCACAAAATAAGCTTTATTGTTTTAGCGAAAAAAAATTTGGGGGGTTAGGTGCACTTTAACATTTAGGGTTACCGCTCGAAACTAGGGTTACGGAACAAGGTTAGGCTTAGAGTTGAAATTTAGGGTTACCGCTTGAAACTAGGGTTAGCATTGAAGGTTAGGGTTACAGAACAAGGTTAGGCTTAGCGTTAACGTTTAGGGTTACCACTTGAAACTAGGGTTACAGAGGAACAAGGTTAGGCTTAGAGTTAACGTTTAGGGTTACCGCTTGAAACTAGGGTTAGCGTTGAAGGGTGAGGGTTATTGCCTAGGGTTTAATAAGTGCTAGCGCTTCGTTTTTAGGGTTAGCGCTTCGGATTAGGTGAGAGTTAAGGTCGGGACACGATAGGGTTAGTGCAGTGTTAGGCCAAGGAAGACAATCAAGACAATCAAGATGTAACCTTGAATTCAGGTTTTTAAAACCATTAAATTGTGTTTTCACGTTATCACGCGACTGCAAAGAGGTTAATTTCACTCAAATTACAGCCAAATGTGAAGTTTACGCGATTTCACGTTAAGGCATGACGGCAAGGATGTTCATTTCATCTTCAAAACGAGCAAGCTGTTCATTTCTCCCAGCGTGTAAACTCAAAGACGGCAATTTTAGGCCTAAATGGGTTAAAATGTTGATTTCATGTTAAAGCGTGACAGCAAAGATGTTGATTTAACTTAAAAACGAGCAAACTGTTCATTTCACGCAGCGCGTAAACTTCAAAAACGTCGATTTCAGGCCTAGAAAGGTTAAAATGTTGATTAAAGCGTGACAGCAAGGATGTTGTTTCACCTAAACACAAGCAAATTGTCCATTTCACGCAGCGTGTAAGCTCAAAAACGGCGATGTTGGGCTTAAATAGGTTAAAATGTTGATTTCACTTTAAAGCATCACAGCAAGGATCTCTCTGTCATTTTAACTGCCTGCAACGTATAAGCTTAAAAATGTAGGGCTGACAGATTAACAGATTAACCCTTCAGTGCAACATACAGTTCTCCTTACATCTGCATGCCCCTGATCTCAGAAGTTTAAAACACAACAAATCATGCCGATTTGAAGTAAAATCAATGCAACCTGGATCACAGATCTATGTTTCAATTGATCGCTTCTTGTTGGCCATTATTATGTTGGAATAAAAAAGGAAAAAACACGCTCTGTAATTAGTTAAACTGTGATTTCATGAGTCTTCTCTTGTCTTGTCTTGTCGAACGTGATCGAAATGCATGCCGGGAAGGTTCTGTTACACCTCATGCGCGGGTAAACATGGAGGATGACACGAGAGAAATTTTATAAGTCTAAAAGCAGTTCTCACTTTCCAAACTTTGATGCTAGCAACGCTTGGCAAATGGGCCACAAATCACGACAGGTTTTTGTTCTTGGGCAAGAACTGCTCTTGGACTTTGCTGCCTGGATCGATCTGACTTCAAACGAAGATAACTTGCCGCTTCTATCATTGCGTTTGAAGTTACAGAACATATTTTGCTTCTTTAAAACGTGTTGGTGACTTACGGGTTATCAAGGCTTTATGATGCCTATCAACCACCAGGCAGGCTGCAAGGTACTTAAAAACAATGCTTAAGATATTAATCGAAAGAGCTGTAATGTATCACTTCTCTTTGCTTTGACGCTCAATCGAAATTCATGTGTTGTGTTTCACGTCACAATAACCTCTATTAAAAATCTCTCCAGACTCCAGCTTTATACGCATTTTTTTAAATTGATATCTTGATTTTTGAAAGAAGTAAAGGAACAGAACGGAAAAAAAAAATTGAGCGACCTCGTATCGAACCGGTGTCTCGGCAAAACAAATTCGAATCTGGCCCGCTCAGTGCCTTATCCGCTTGAGCTAACGAAGCAGTAGTGAGAGAATTATGGTATTATAGTGACTTCATCGCTTAGCGAAACAAAAGGTTTCTTTTGTTTTTCATCCAACAAAAGGTCCCCAGAGGATGCCCTTGGAAAAATGTGTTTTTTCGCATACGTAATATCTCAGAAAGGAAGCAAACTTCAGGGAAAAAACATGCAGAACATTGTTTGACACACGTAAACAAAACTGCATGCGAAATTTGGAGTGTTTTTGACACAGTTCACTTTTGAGTAAAAAGCCTAACGCCCTTTTTCCACCAAAGCCTTCATATGTATTATAGCCAATGTTTTAAATTCTGCTTGCTTTGACTCAATTTCATTTTGTGACAAAATTGAAATTAACTTTTGACTTCTGATTGGTTTCCTCTGGGCCTCCGGTGCTCTAGAGTGCTCACATATTTTTCACTAGCCAAAAGGGCTAGTGAAGTGCCAAAACCACTAGCCAAAATGTCTGTTGGCTACCGTTAGTCTCGTGCCCTGACAAGCTCACATTCTGCTTAAAATTGAAAATTAAACTGGTTTAAAAATTTCAACCCAGTTTGAAAAATTTAAACTGGTTTAACAAAAATTAAACCAAAATAAATTCAAACCACAACAGATACACTGTATATGTTCAGACAGAGAAACCTGCTATGATCCTTAATTTTTTAGATAATTCTAACAATGTCTCACTTAATTCAGGTAGAAATAAATATTGCATTTTTTCTCTCAGTTCTCTTCAGCTTCATAGATGTTTCAGGGGCTTATTCAAGCAGGGGACTGGAATGCAATTTTGGTCAAGCAAAATATTTCTGGGGTAAAAATTATAGTTTCTCATCTTGGCATTTTTAACTACATGTATTTCAGGTTGTCAGTTACCCTTATTCTAATTTAAATGTTATACCTTCCAACTCAAATACATTTTCTGATTTGAGAATGTATATGTATGTATATACCGGTATGTATCTATATATATGCCATGTGCTGTGTGCGGTACCAGTCGGCTTGATGTTAAAAAGCCACTGAATGAGGACAACGTTTCTCATTAGAGACAGCCTTCATTATTCAATAAAAGAGATTTATGGTCACAAAAACATATCATGCTGATTAATAAAAGGGAAAATATGAACGTTTTGTGTCTCCAAGTTTTTGGTTTGGCACCAAAAATGGGTCGCCCACGTTCATCAACTCGCTCTTCGATCGCGGTCGCCAGGTAGGACTGAAAGTATTTGTGTAATTTACAACAAAATATTCTGTTCCTAAGCATTAGAAGAAGCCAAAGCAACTTTAGAACTGTCTATATTTTTTGTTAGCTGCGAAGAAAAAGACTGTTATCGTGACTTTTTTTGGTTTTGGCAGCCGCTCAATTTTGTGAGTGCAGCCAATGTATGCAATGGCATCAACCACATCATATTTTTTGGGAGTTTTTTCTATTTTTGAGTCGGGAGGTATAACAAAACACTTAACGACTGGCCCCTCGGGAAACAGTGAGTTTTGTTTCCCCTCGACCTCAATGTTCCCATCGGCTTCGCCTCGGGGAACACTGAGGGTCTTGGGGAAACGAAACTCACTGTTTCCCTTGTGGTCAGTCATTAAGTGCTTATTGTTATTAATAATACTATGTAATTTAATTTATAAAAAAGGGATAAATAAAGCTGTTGCTGTTGCTGGAACTAAGAAATAAAACAACCTTGTTGAAGAAACATCAAGTTGCCAATTTAGCCAGAACTGATAGTAACTTACCCATCAAAGTTTGCACTAGTGAAGGTAAGAATGTTTTCTTTGTTGTTCTTTAGTCTGAGAAACTTCTCACAATTTTCACAACCATAATATTCAAATTGCTCAAGAGTCTACAAATTAAAAGGGACAAATCCATAATTCTGAAATGAAGCAATTGGCAGTTACCCATGAACAGGACTTGAAATAACGGCCGGTCAACGGACAATGTCCGGTCAGAATCGAGCATTGTCCGCGGAGCAAATCCGTGGATGACCGGACATGTTGTTCGGTCATTTGGGCTTTCAAAGAAAATTCAATTTTGAGACAATCATGATGGAAATTTATTCAATCTCATCTTGTTCCCAAAAAAGATATTAACTAGAGGGACTTTTTTTTGTGAAATTGATGACATTTCCTGTTGTCAGTCGCGACCGCAAATTGGCTACTGCTGTGCTGGAGTTTGGGTTTTGGTCGAGGGTCGAGGGTCGAGGGTAAAATGTCGAGGGTCGAGGGTGAATTGTCGAGGGTCCGAGAAAAATGTCGAGGGTCCATAAAAAACTAAAAATTGTAAATTGTAAAAAAATAAAATGTCGAGGGTCCACAGAGGAAACTCAGAAATTCCAGACATGTTGTTACTTATTGTTTTTGTATCATACTTTCACGCTTCATTTACACAGCTTCCACAAATGCACCCACAACCGCAAATAAACAGATGCCGGCTGAGAGAGGACAAGGTTAACTTTGTGGAAAGCGTGACTAAGCAATTCGTCCATCGAAATATGGTTTTCTCTTAAGCGCCTAAATCTCGCAGTTCCTGGGTTTCCATCCACTGTGAAGTCATAAGCTGGACTATACATCGACCAGAACTCGTCACACACTGCAAAACTCGAACTGAGGAACACCAAAAAAAAAATGATTTCGCAATCAGAGTTGCGCTAATGTAGGGGCTTTTAGCAACGTCCGACAAAAGATTGACAAGAAAAACAAATTTTTGTTATTTCAGTTTTTTTTTATTTTTATCGATGGTATGTTTCAAGATTTGTTGTCTCCGAATGCGACAAAGAAAACATTCTTACCTTCACTAGTGCAAACTTTGATGGGGTAAGTTACTATCAGTTCTGGCTAAATTGGCAACCTTGATGTTTCCTTCAACAAGGTTGTTTTATTTCTTAGTTCCAGCAACAGCAACAGCTTTATTTATCCCTTTTTTATAAATTAAATTACATAGTATTATTAATAACAATAAGCACTTAATGACTGACCACAAGGGAAACAGTGAGTTTCGTTTCCCCAAGACCCTCCAGTGTTCCCCGAGGCGAAGCCGATGGGAACATTGAGGTCGAGGGGAAACAAAACTCACTGTTTCCCGAGGGGCCAGTCGTTAAGTGTTTTGTTATACCTCCCGACTCAAAAATAGAAAAAACTCCCAAAAAAATATGATGTGGTTGATGCCATTGCATACATTGGTGCCTCGCACTCACAAAATTGAGCGGCCTGCCAAAAACCCAAAAAAAGTCACGATAACAGTCTTTTTCCTTCGCAGCTAACAAAAAATATAGACAGTTCTAAAGTTGCTTTGGCTTCTTCTAATGCTTAGGAACAGAATATTTTGTTGTGTAAATTACACAAATACTTTCAGTCCTACCTGGCGACCGCGATCGAAGAGCGAGTTGATGAACGTGGGCGACCCATTTTTGGTGCCAAACCAAAAACTGGGAGACACAAAACGTTCATATTTTCCCTTTTATTAATCAGCATGATATGTTTTTGTGACCATAAATCTCTTTTATTGAATAATGAAGGCTGTCTCTAATGAGAAACGTTGTCCTCATTCAGTGGCTTTTTAACATCAAGCCGACTGGTACCGCACACAGCACATGGCATATATATAGATACATACCGGTATATACATACATATACATTCTCAAATCAGAAAATGTATTTGAGTTGGAAGGTATAACATTTAAATTAGAATAAGGGTAAACTGACAACCTGAAATACATGTAGTTAAAAATGCCAAGATGAGAAACTATAATTTTTACCCCAGAAATATTTTGCTTGACCAAAATTGCATTCCAGTCCCCTGCTTGAATAAGCCCCTGAAACATCTATGAAGCTGAAGAGAACTGAGAGAAAAAATGCAATATTTATTTCTACCTGAATTAAGTGAGACATTGTTAGAATTATCTAAAAAATTAAGGATCATAGCAGGTTTCTCTGTCCTGAACATATACAGTGTATCTGTTGTGGTTTGAATTTATTTTTGGTTTAATTTTTGTTAAACCAGTTTAAATTTTTCAAACTGGGTTGAAAATTTTTAAACCAGTTTAATTTTCAATTTTAAGCAGAATGTGAGGCTTGTCAGGGCACGAGACTAACGGTAGCCAACAGACATTTTGGCTAGTGGTTTTGGCACTTCACTAGCCCTTTTGGCTAGTGAAAAATATGTGAGCACTCTAGAGCACCGGAGGCCCAGAGGAAACCAATCAGAAGTCAAAAGTTAATTTCAATTTTGTCACAAAATGAAATTGAGTCAAAGCAAGCAGAATTTAAAACATTGGGCTATAATACATATGAAGGCTTTGGTGGAAAAAGGGCGTTAGGTTTTTTACTCAAAAGTGAACTGTGTCAAAAACGCTCCAAATTTCGCATGCAGTTTTGTTTACGTGTGTCAAACAATGTTCTGCATGTTTTTTCCCTGAAGTTTGCTTCCTTTTTGAGATATTACGTATGCGAAAAAACACATTTTTCCAAGGGCATCCTCTGGGGACCTTTTGTTGGATGAAAAACAAAAGAAACCTTTTGTTTCGCTAAGTGATGAAGTCACTATAATACCTTAATTCTCTTGCTACTGCTTTGTTAGCTCAAGCGGATAAGGCGACTGAACTGGGCCAGATTCGAATTTGTTTTGCCGAGGACACCGGTTCGATATGAGGTCGCTCAATTTTTTTTTCCGTTCTGTTCCTTTACTTCTTTCAAAAATCAAGATATCTATTTTAAAAAAATTGCGTATAGAGCTGGAGTCTGGAGAGATTTTTTAATAGAGGTTATTGTGACGTGGAAACACAACACGTGAATTTCGATTGAGCGTCAAAGCAAAGAGAAGTGATACATTACAGCTCTTTCGATTAATATCTTAAGCATTGTTTTTAAGTACCTTGTAGCCTGCCTGGTGGTTGATAGGCATCATAAAGCCTTGATAACCCGTAAGTAACCAACACGTTTTAAAGAAGCAAAATGTGTTCTGTAACTTCAAACGCAATGATATAAGCGGCAAGTTATCTTTGTTTGAAGTCAGGTCGATCCAGGCAGCAAAGTCCAAGAGCAGTTCTTGCCCAAGAATAAAACCCTGTCGTGAGTTGTGGCCCATTTGCCAAGCGTTGCTAGCATCAAAGTTTGGAAAGTGAGAACTGCTTTTAGACTTATAAAATTTCTCTTGTGTCATCCTCCATGTTTACCAGCGCACAAGGTGTAACAGAACCTTCTCGGCATGCATTTTGATCACGTTCGGCAAGACAAGACAAGACAAGACTCATGAAATCACAGTTTGACTAATTACAGAGCGTGTTTTTT